>AYEL01089331.1:0-22390 GCA_000484575.1 Olivierus martensii | reverse complement strand
CAAATAGGTTGTTATTTATTAATTTATACTTTATTTTAAAACTTTTTCTAATATATATTATATAATTTAGGTTTTTCAAAAATACAAGCAGCAAAAGTAACTGAAATGCATCATAAATTACAAAACAGTGCAGCAGCTGAACAGGGATTTGGAATAAGTTTGAAAGATTTACCAATATCTTTTAAATTCCTAATTTATAATCCAACATTTTTATTTTTGAGTTTTGCAGGAGCAAGTGAAGGTAATAATAATAATTTTTTTAATGTAAATTATTTGAATTTCTTAAAAAATACAAATTTTTATTTATATCAATAATTCATAATTCATTTTATCAGTTAAAAAAATATTTATGAAATTTGATTGCATTTACTTATTTTTTACTTAGGTATGCTACTAGCAGGTTTAGCAACATTTTTACCTAAACTTATTGAATCTCAGTTCATGATGCCAGCAAGTAAAGCTGCATTCATGGTTGGTGAGTAAAAATAAATTTTTATATAGGAATATTATCTATATATATATTAAAAATTTTTTTTAATATAAAATTAATGTAATTAACAGGTTTTCTTACACAATTTGCTACCTATTAATGTCATCTCTTTCTTTAATACTGCATTTATCCTATATACTTAAATCTATTGTTTTTTTTTAATAGTCCAACACAATCTAAAAAATATAAAACTTGACTATTTGTTGAATTAATAACTTGAAAAATATAAACTTGATCATCATTAAAATAAAATTACTTGCAAATATTTGAATTTTTTTTTGAAGAAAAAAAAGCATAAAATCTTGTGGTAACTATGAATTTGGTTTGTCATCCCTAAGTAAGTAAGATTACTCAGCCATCTGATTTATTGGCTGCCGTTATTGCAAAATTATTGATGGTGGTCATCTTAAGTCATTTTCATCATAAATATTCACTGTTGTAAGTACAGATCATCATAACTCAAGGATCCCTGTATTTATGTCAGATATTAAAATCACCATATGCGAACTTTTTCTCTCTTATTTTACTTGTATTGGACTGTATGTTGACTACTTTCAATAATCCTGGCTTTCTAACAGGCCCAATAACACACATAAATTTAATTTATAAAATTAATTCAATTCTTTGTGATACAGATGAAGAATTTTCGATAACTAACAATTCAAATAAGACTTGATTCATCATAGTTTAATTCTAGATGAGACTTCTATCCAGATTAAAAAAATATTTTCATTAGAAATAAATTTTTGTTCTTTAAAATATTATTTTTAATTTCTTAAAAATTTGTTTGGTATTTTATTATTGAAAAAATCAAATATTTAAAGAATAAAATAAAATTGATGTATATAATTGAATAATAAACAATTTAATTATGTATTAATCAATAAGTTAAAAATATAAGATAAAAATTTTTTAATAAAATTTCATATTTAATAATTAATAAAACTATTTTATGTTACAAATAATTATATATTTTATTTCATTGTCACTTATAATCAAATTTCATATTAGATCATTATAATTATTGGTATTTACCATTTCAATGTCTGTTTTCTTTGGTGTGCATCTAATAGGACTCCTTAAAATATTTGGCTCACTTTCTTGATCTATATATGATACATTATTTTTTCTTTTAGTATAGCAGATCATTTGTTTTGATGGTGAATTATTATTTGCAAATAATTTTCTTTTTGTTGGTAATTTACTTGGAGAATTTTGAATATTCTGTTGTTTTCTATAGGGAGATGTTAAATTCAAATAGGATTTTGGTGTATGATTTCTGGGAGATTGACGAACACCAGATAATTGTCTTAATGCTGATTGAAAAATATTTGTTCCAATAGATTCAATCTGTTGAAAACAAATATGATTAAATTATTATTATTTTTCTGATAAAACATATGTTTTATCAGAAAACAATTGTAAATTATATTAATTAATTAACTTTATAATATTAATTAACCTTATAACGTCTAAACTTGTCTGGTATTTCAGGGCATGTTAAAGATGATCGTCTTAACTGACGACAGAATTGCATTTCAAGATCAGCACATTCTGTTTCACTCATACCTTCATATAATTTATTAGCAAACTGGGATTCCCAAATTGTTGTAATCTAAAATAAATATATTTGCAAAAATTTTAATAAATTTTTATAATAATCAAACCTTTATTATTAATTCTAAAATTTTATAAAGAGAAATTAATTGTAATAAGACATTAACAAACAAAATGACCAAAAGTTTTAATATATCTATAATACTATTAATATTATTATTGCAATTATGAATTGTTGGAATTGATAATTTTATCATCAAATTTGACTATGCTAATGACTTTGATTTATACATTTGGCCAACACAATAACAAAGAACTTTTAAAAAAATATTAATATATTAATAAAATTTCAGAAAACAATATTAATACAAAAAAAACTTTCTTTTATAGTTTATTAAAAGCATCACATTATTTGGACATACAATTTTTAATAATTTAACTAATAACATACAATATTATTTTATAGTATTGGCTTTTTTTAAATGTTATATATAATGAATTTAAGTCTGTCATCCAGATTCACAGACAGTCTGCAGGAGATGTCAGGTGCTCTAAATTTCAAAAGTCTTACATAAAATATTTTCCTTTTTATGTAGAAAGTAAAAGTGCAAATTCCTATATTGATTTATTAACAGAATTAGAAAGAGAAATATAAATCTATTTTTTCTAGTGATATTCTTTCTGCAGTATTCAAAAATTTTTCTAAATTCAAAATTGTCTAGTTTAATCTTGATATTAAAATTTTAAAAAGTTTTTTTAAATTCTTAAAATGCTCTCTAAAAGTTTTAAGAAATAATCTCTTTTTATTAGCACTTTATTAATAATATATATCAATAATAAACATAAATAATCTTTAACCAAAGGACACAGTCTTCTTTCTACTTTTTCATCCATTGATCTTAATACAGTGCAGGATTTTCCATCTAATTCTTTTAACTTGGGCAAAATGGATACTGCAATATATCTGTCAGCATGCTGAAAAATATAAATTCAAAAAATTAAAATTTATAAATGAAAAATATATTTATTATAAAATAATTGTTTTTCAGACCATTAAAGGATTTCCAGTTATGTGCAATTCTTCCAAATTTGGAAAGTTTTTAAGAAACTGAACATCTGATATCATATTATCTTCACATTTTAATTTAGTCAATTTGGGTAAAACAATTCCTTTCAATGATCGTAAACGGTTTCCGGATACATCCAAGCTCTTTATATTAATCAACGAAGTAAACAAAGATGAATTTAATTCTGCTGCATCTAAATTAGAAATACTGAAAAAATATTATAATTGATAATTTAAATATATTAAAACTATATAATAATAAATATATATGACTAATAAACATATACAGTATATACTGAATATAAACGAATGTATTTTTTATCTGTAACTGTAATTTTAACGTACTTTAAATGTCTGACATCCTCAAGTCGTACACATCCCGAACGATTTAAAATAATTTTTTCTGTTATCATTGTGGTTCAAATCAATTCTTTTTCTTACTTAATTTTAAAATAGAGTATAACTAAACTCTTTTCTTCCGATATCTATCGTACAGTTAAATTGCAAATCTTATTCTTGTATGAGATTATAGTTCAACTTTTTCCTGTTTCAAATCATTTAATAATAATAATAAACTTAAACAATACTTTCTTTTAAACTTTTACCGCCACGCTACAATCTCACTCTTTGTAAACATCAAACGTGACGTAATTTTATTAGCCAATCGGAAACAAAATGCTATAATTAAAAAATAAACTTTTTGTGATTGGAAAATTTATGTATTTGTAATCATATATATCGTTGATATTATCTATTTATTAAATTATTTAGAATTAATTATTTAATAATTTTAATATTACACGTACTTTTAATAAATTTTTATTTTACCACAATCAAAATTTTAAGTTAATCAAAATTTGAAAAACAAATTGTTTTGAAGTGAATGGCTTTAGTTTGAAAATGTTTTAAATGAATTAGGAATGCATTATAATTGTAAACATTTATCGAAATAGTAAACAATCTAATAATTTTTGCTTTTACAAGTGAACTATAAAGGGCTGCTAAAATCTTTGAAAACGGCTAAATATTTTGAAAACGATTTATTGGAAATCTTTGAAATTTGGCATCAGATTAGGAGTGTTTACGTCTTGCTATTTGTATTTTTTCAATTTTATATCGTTATTTGTTTTCGAGATCCAAGACTAATTTCACTTTTTTTAAAGAGCACTAAGGATTAATTTGACCATGTTCGAAACGAGTATTTCATCCTGAATTCAGTGATATAACACATGCCTATATTATTTTTTAGGAAAATCTCAAAATGAACCATGTTGACTTTACCGCGACTTCATGGCGATTGTTCATTCACTGCGATCGCTGCTAATGCTTCCGCATGGCCGGATCGTCAGCCAGCAATGGAACGCATTTCTACAAAAAACATTGCAAAAACGTTAATAAGATATTCAAATCTTATCTTTTGAAAAATGATAAAAAAGACAACAGTAGTTAGCATTCAACATACTGTATTATCGAAAAATCAAAAACGATCCGGCCACCAGAAGCATTATCAGCGATCGCAGTGAATGAACCATCGTCATGAAGAAGCGAAGTCACGATAAAGTCAACATAAGTCTTTTTGAGATTTTCCTAAAAGATAAGATAGGAATGCGCTATGTCACTGAATTCAGGATGAAATGCTCGTTTCAAACATGGTCAAATTGACTTCTATTGCCCTTTAAAAAAAAGTGAAATTTATCTTGGATCTCGAAAATAAATGACGCTATAAAGTTGAAAAAAATAGATAGTAAGACATAAACACTCCTAACCCGCTGCCAAATTTCAAAGAATTCCGATAAACTGTTAGCAAAATATTTAGCCATTTCCATATATTTTAGCGACTTTGTATACAGTTTACTGCATATGATTTTAATAAATATCATCATCTGTAATGTAAATTATTATTAAATATGAAGAAATCCTTTTATTCAAAACTTTTTTTCAGAATCATAAAATGAACATCATTTATAAATACTGTATATATTTAGATGTAGATGAACTTTATTAATTGCACTCATGGCAGTAACTTTAATGAGCTTTGTAATTGGTTATAAGGATAATATAATTATTAAAAAAACTAATAAATAACCTGGAACTTTATTAATTGCACTCATGGCAGTAACTTTAATGAGCTTTGTAATTGGTTATAAGGAAACTAATAAATAACCTGAAAAAAATGCAAGGAAAAATTAAATAACCATAAATTAAATCTAAATTATAAGTTTTCGAATAGAAATATTTATTTATTTTTAATTGTTAAATATACTGTATATTTTAATTTCTTGATTATCTGAATTCAGTGCTGTCGGCCGGATGGCCGCGTGATAAACTTTTTGGCTTGCTATCCTGGAGGATCTGGAATCTATACCTCCAGTTTTTCAGGAGAGTCTGGGCCCGGACCATTGAACCTCATTTTTCAACCATCCTACAATTCAAAAATAAATATACTACGAACGGAAAAATATGTTTTTGTAAAATAATTGTATAATAATAATTTTAAAATGTCTTCATTTTGGTGGGAGGGCTGCAACCCTGCAGCCCTTATGGGCGAGCCGCCGCTGTTGGGGATTAGGCTGGATTCACACTGCCAAAGTGAATCAATAAAAAATATAGAATTTGACAAAAATCCCGTTATATTGAAACAGTGTTAAGCGAGGTCTTACTGTATCAATTTTTTTTTGAGTTAATTTTTCTCACGAAAACATTCCAAATATCAGAAATTCTACTAAAGATAATTAAATTACTATTTTTGATTCACAAGAGTCCATAAAATAAATTTCATTCGTGTTTTTGATACTTTATTTTTAGTATGGAGAAAAACAAGAAAAAAAAAACATATGTGGCAGAAACTTATCAAGTGAAAAACTGGCAGAATTCCAAATTCGCATATGCAAATGATAGACATATCAAATTTTTAATTAATTCCAAAATTTAAATACGATAAAAACATTTTACGTGAATATAATTCCGAAATTTCTAGATCGAATTACATGTAGGGGGGAAAAATGAATAGCAGCAGCACTCGAGCAACAGTTATCAAGAATTATTTTCATTGCATCAAGATACAAGTGCTGATCGCGTGTTAAAATTAGGTTAAAAGTGAGCTTGAAGATTTGAATATGAAAACAGTTTAACGAGATAAAATAAATATTTATGAATATTTATGTCGGATTATATTACGTTCGTAAATCGCAGAATATTTATACATCGTGATACTTGAAAACTAATATGTATTAAAAGAAAAACCATAAATATTAAAAAAAAAAACTGAAATAAAATCCATAAATCTATGATTTTGCATAGGAAATTTTCCGATTTACATTAAAGAATAGTTTGAATGTCTAAAATATGTTTATGATATGTATTTATATAAAATGTTGTTAACCTAATTTCTAAAGGAAAGTAGATTTTTATATCATTTATGACTTTGTGCATGTTTCCCACTAATAACTTTTTAACAGATATAAATCTATGATTTTGCATAGGAAATTTTCCGATTTACATTAAAGAATAGTTTGAATGACTAAAATATGTTTATGATATGTATTTATATAAAATGTTGCTAACCTAATTTCTAAAGGAAAGTAGATTTTTATATCATTTATGACTTTCTGCATGTTTCCCACTAATAACTTTTTAACAGCTTATTAAATTTTTATAAAATTTTGTAAGAATATCTCTCCTTTAATTTTATCCCTGATTTCATGTTATTAATCAGAAAACTTCAAATTTTTAAAGATGATGAACGTTCAAACTTCTAATGTTTTCTTTTAATAATTTTTGTATATATTGATATATTTTTAAGAAATTCAGTAGAAAACTTGCGACACTTTTACTTTCTCATATGCAATCTTTGCAAAATTGCGAATTTTTGTAAAAATGGGGACTAAGTTCATTCAAAACTGCTTGCAATCTATACGTAAAGATTTTGCATGGAAGAAAAACACGATTTAAGATAATTAAAATGATCAAAAATCGATTATGCAAGAAATATGATAACATTTGTTGTATAGGAAGTAAAAAAAGTGAAAAATAAGTGCAAAAATTGAAATATAGTCTATATATATATTGAACCTGTATAATAATGATTTATTTCGTTAAAGACGTTAGAGAAGATGAACTACAATACAGAATACTTATATTGTGATAAAATAAAATTTTATTCGTTTATTCTTAACTTTAGACATTATTAAAAGCTTAATCAACTTAAAGAAAACAAGCGTATTCATACAAGTAGTTAATATGCTTTAAATAGTCTGCCAAGACTATTATGTCATAGAAAACATCTCGATGACAAATTCTATTGATTTAAGTAATTCTATTTATTAATTTACTAAACAATTAATAATAATTAGAAATTAACTGTTCGATTTAAATCACAACTGAATTTCAAACTACTGTATTAATTTTCGTCATTCAGATGCCAGCATAAGCTATTAATTTGCTGTTTCGAATGATGATGTGTAGTGAATATGGAAAGATTGAGAAGAACAGGAACTTAATATATTCTGACAAAAGAAAAATGGTGATTGGAATGCGATATTGATTCTTATCCTATAGGATTTTTCTATTGTTGATGCCTAAGAATCAATAAGTTTATTTCTATCCAGTCTAAATTAAAAGTAGTAGACCTATAGATGGAACAATGTTTACGAATATTTTTATTTGAAAATTGGAGAAAATAGCAAACATAAAAAGAATAAAATTAGTCTAGAGCCAAATTTAGAGTTTTAGTCTAATATTTATGTTATCTATAGCGTAGAAAGTATACTTTTGAATTAAAAACAAGCAGTTCTGTAAAGAACTGATCACTTAATTTTCTTAAAAATTTAAATATTTTAGAATAATTCAAAACGTACAATTAATAGTTACAATTTTACTACCGAATTTCATAAAATGTGCATCAAATAATTCAAAACATTTTAAGAAAAAGCCTTAAAAGTTTTGAACATTGCCATTTTTGAAATATTAAAAATATAGTGTTACCTGATATTTTATCAAAATCACCTTTTATAGTGACATCATTAAGCTATACTTTATAAAATATCTGCCGATTAATTAATAAGATATTTGAGAACATCCAGGAGTTTTAATGTCCACCATTTTTGAATGACCGAAACTAATGGTTACCATTTATAATTGTCATAAAAATTTATTAATTAGTTAAAAAGTTATGCCTTATTATTCGGTTTAAAGCACAATGTATGGATATAAACGAAAAGTTTTTAAGGAAAATAAAGAAACCAAACAAAAATGGGACAGAATTTATCTTACGAATTAAAACGAGGAAAGCTTTCGCAACTTATTTTTCCTGACTACATTTTGCTTATGTATGATAAAAATAAAATTATTCATGCGATTCTTTCGGCATTCTATATTGTTGTTTATATAGAACGTAGATATTTATCGTCTATAAGTATACACCAGAAAAAAAATATTATTATTATAATTCAGTATAATCATACCGGAACGAAGAGATGAAAATAAAGATTGAAAGTTAGAATTTATATTTTTATTGATTTTTTCCCCCCTCTAACAAATTTCTTTCAACCAGTAAGAGTAATACGAATCCAGTGGAGGATCATACTAATCATACCGGAACGAAGAGATGAAAATAAAGATTGAAAGTTAGAATTTATATTTTTATCGATTTTTCCCCCCTCTAACAAATTTCTTTCAACTAGTAAGAGTAATACGAATCCAGTGGAGGATCATTCGATCGCTGGATATTGTTTTACGATGTAATATTGCCACGTAACAAAAGTATATAAAGTGTATTTCCTAAGAAGAAAGTATCACTTTCTACTTTATTTATTTATGCTTATAAATTTATCAGAGTAGTTAACCCATAAAATTGTAACTTATTCGTATTAAATAAGTAAAAATTGCCTTATACAAGTGGGCCATAACGAACTGGAAGATCGCATTATATCTGCTTACAAGTAGGCACGTTTATAATGTCTAGATGTTACTTCAAATAAATTTGATATAAAATTTATAAAACTGCTGATAAATTTTTTTTTTCTCTGAGATAAGTTCTGTAATTTTCTGTTGAATAAATAAAGCAAATTTAAACACGTTTATGCAACTTTATGATAATATATTGGATGTAATAAGTTTACAGTTCTTAAATGCACTTTAAAGCAATATTTTTCTTTATTTCTTTGTAAAACTGCACACTAAAATGTGCATAAAATATAACACTATTCAGAGTGGTTCTATAAAAAGTTAACACATCTCAATCGAGTTAAAACTGCAAATTGTGTTAAACATCAAAACAAACATCAGAACAGTAGACTTTATTTAAGTTTACGCACATATTCACATACAGTAAAACGTAAATAAAGTCTAATTTCTGTTATGAAGCTTATTTTACGTTCATGAACTTAGACATGAGCGGCGATAACGCGGATTTAACGATATACAAAGTCTACTAACAATTAGGATAAACGTTATCACAAACAGCTGAGGGCAGATGGCACATAACGATAAAATTTGGTATACACAGCAGTAGCGCAGACAAAAATTTAGCAAGGGTTGCAAAAAAAAAAATTTAAAATATCGAATATTGTTTGAATAAATTATAAAAGCAAAAATATACAGAATTATGTGGTTTTACGGTTTAAATTATACTTATACGACGATTGGTTTACATATAAATAAATTTCTATTCTTAAAAAATGGATATTAGTGGAGCAGAGAGGTGCAGTTGCTCTCTCTCTGCTGCCACTGATATCTCTGTTTATCAGTGCATCCAAGAAGATACACTGATAAACAGAGATATTAGTGGCAATATATTGTTCATCCTACAAAAACGTATTTTAGAAAGGAACAATATATTTTCGGTACGTCGTAAACGAACATAAGAATGAAGAAAAAATTACAGACAAGATGATAAACACAACAAAAATACTTAAACATCACGAAGAATCTTTTCATATTAATTGGTTATTATGCAACTTAGAGATATGGATATTATTAAATAATTTAAAAATAAAGTTTTCACAATAAGTTAATACTCTAATTTTTATTTTGAAATAAATAGTAATGACTGTATTAACAGTAAACAACTTAAAATTTGTTAAAAACACAGATGGTTTTAGAAATATAGCTTTTTAACATCTCAATGTTTATGCAAGTATTATATTATTCTGCTTACAATGTATTGGAAAAGCATTTTTCGATTTATTTTTATTAAAAAAAAGTTGAAAGAGATTTATTGTTATGTTATAGGTCGTTTTGTTTCGTAGGCAAGTATGAGGTTACATGTTAAGTGATACTTGGTAAACTATTGCCGTCTTCGTATTATTTTATCGTCGTTCTTACGTTACAACTTTGCTATATATTATGGAGACAGTTACTATTATACGTGATAATCAAGAATTATTGCACATAAAATTAATTAAAAAATTAATAGCATTGCAAGCAATCTTTCTCTCATAACCCAACTTGCTATTAAGTCTATTTGTTATCATACTTTTCTGATGAGTTAGTGTATATTTTGCGCTTAAAAAGATGTTTCGGATGGTTCCTAAAAGTGTTCCAACTATATTACATTCGCTCATAAACAGGAAAATTGTTTTTCTTCGTTACGTATGAGTCATTCTGCTTAAACAGTGTTTTCTAATCTTTTCCACGACTCTGACTAAAATTATGTGATGTCATCGATGACTCCAGCCATCACTTTGACAGCCTTAGTTATGGTATTTTATAATTATCTCATTAGAGCGGTAGTGGTCAACCTGTATTCTCAGAACCCCCGAGGGTCTGCAGAGATAGTAACCAGCTGTATGTGGCATTTAAAAAGGTGATAATTCATTAATAAACTGCAGATAATTAATAGTTTATTTTATATTATCTTATAATCGATGGAGAGGAATGAGAAAACGGATTATTTATTATTTTATCGTGGTAGATAAAAATCACATAAAAATAATGCTGCACAAAAAGAAAAAAATATAAAAAAGCGATAATGGTGTGAACCAAGTTACTAGAGAACATTCTATTTTGAGTTATTGATGGTGAGAAAGTTGAGAATCAAGTCATTAAAGATGCTAAGTTTAGTCATTCATTATTAATCAACGTGACTCACGGAAGAAAGTTAAGTTTAGTGAGCGCGATGAGGTATAGCTAAAAACAGTTATGGTGCACTTGACTTTCTTATATTAGTAATAGAACCTGATGAATTATTCGTTGCAATGATACTAATTGTTCAATAAAATCACATATTTTCCATTAATGCTATTCATGTTTTTGATTTATTACATGCGGCTAATATTGAACAGATAATTCCCTACTTCCTGAATATGTTTGCTTCTTTTTAATGATTAAAGATGCAGGATTAATATACCACATCAAAGATATCTTCAATGGCATACTCTCTACCGAATTTCGTATAAATTAATCAATTAATTCAAAAGTTATCAAGGAGAAATTCGAGAAGTTTGAATGTCCGCCATTTTTATACGACTGAAATTACAGAATTATTTGGAATTATTTCAAGGTTATCTTCAGCAGCACAACCTCCTTACTGAATTCCAATGCAATCTATCAAAATAATTCAAAAATTATTAAGGAAAAACTTCATAAGTTTAAATAGGGGAAAGTAGGGTAAAACCGGGTGGTGGGGTCAAACCGGGTAAAATTATTTCTCCTTACTTGACACCGCCATTTGACAGCGAATTGCTGAAACTTATTTCTTGTAATGTTTGAATAATATATTTAACAGTTAACAAGTTACAAGATTTAATAATAACTTTTAGCTTAAAGTATTAATTTATAGATAATAAATGGTAACAGTTTTAAGTAAAAAGTAATATTTAAATACCCTTAGCAACAATCAATAAAAATAAATGAGTTTTGACAATTATTTTCGCGAGTTTGGAAGATTTCATACTCATTAGTATATGCACCCCGCCAATGGGGTAAAACCGGGTTATCTCCTTTAATTGTTTTAAAACTTTATACTAAAGTCAAAAGTGACTATCATGTGTTTTTCATAGTGCAGTTATATTTTAAAATGTCTAAGCCAACAATATGTACGGTTTTTGTTAATTTTGATAATCTAACTTATCGTCACAACATTGACAAACATTAGCCACCCGGTTTTACCCCACTTTCCCCTATATACAGTGATAAGATTGAAGATATAGATATAATTGATATCTCATCATGATAACGTTCACTTTCTGTAAATAAAAAAAAATTCGAAATATATTTAGAAATTGTTTCAGTCTACCAAGTTTAATAAAGATATATTAATTAATTCAAAAGTTATTATCGAAGGACTTGTAAACAGTATGTTGTTTGTTTGCAAGTCTATTCTCTTTTAATAATTAATAAATCTTACTCTCCTTTAAAAAAACAGATTAAAATTCACGAAATAAAATTCTTATATAATGATCTAACAAAATTGACTCCTTTTTTTTTCGTCAGATAATGGTAAGTTGATGTTCACGTAATATGGTGATAACTAGTCTGCCATAAGCAAAAATTATTAATACCCTGAACGTAATTAAAAAATAATATATTTGTATGAGTCAGTGTGATTGCGTACTCATCAGGGCTGCAGTCAGTGCAGACCGAGTCACATCCCATAGTCAGTATTGCAGGTGGAGGTAACCCCATGATGTATGTTTTTGTGATATGTATATCGTGGGATGCAAACATTGCAGTCCGCACTACGTATTTTATTATAATTTTTTTGAGCCCTCCCACAAAAATCATCCACGAGCCGCCACTGCCTTTGAGCATTTTACTATATCAAGGATTCACACTTCTTAAAATATTCTTTCATATATTGATAACTAAAGAGTCGAATGAGATTGAAAGATTGCATTTATACTTTTTTTTTTTAAATCGATATACCTATTAAAAGGATTTTTATGACTTAAATATAGTCATAACGCAGTACAGTATATCTTTTAAACTTACGAATGTGTATAGATAATAATTACCAAAAACAAAAAAGGAATTTTTGTTATTTAGTTTTATTTCATCTTTGTGGATAGGTTATAATTAATTTTCTCCAATTAATCAGACTTATTGTATTTAAAAATTTTTATTTGCATTGATAATATCAGTTCATTCCAAAAGTAATGTCTTTTTTTTATATTGCACTTGTTCAAGCATGTCTCAGCTTGTCTAAACATGAATTTTAAAGCTTTCACAACATTGAAAGAGTGTTATTGATTCAATTGGATAACATATATATTTGATTAAAATTAGCAAGTGATTTATCTTTTATATCCTTTAAAAACTCAATTCTAAAAACGATATTACTTTTGAGATAACCTGATATAACCATAGATTGAAAGATTAGTGTAAAAATGTCTTAATTGTGTATATGGTTAATTATAATTTGATTAATTAGCGCGTAAAAAAAAACAAATTTTGGGATGATGTCCGTGCCCCAAGATTCACAGGGCCCAACCATTATCTTACAATTTTTTTTAAGCGCTAATGAACCATAGAAGGACGGTATTGAAAATTAGAGTCCTTAGTGGAGTAATAAATTGCTCCAACCTTATAACTTTAAAGATACATAGAACATCAGGATTTTCGAAAGGAAATTCTTCCCCGGGCCCAGTGTTGTCTTTCGATGCTCTTCATATGCCCGGTGACATCAATAATACACCATGAATAAATATCCAACCTTATAACTTTAAAGATACATAGAACATCAGGATTTTCGAAAGGAAATTCTTCCCGGGCCCAGTGTTGTCTTTCGATGCTCTTCATGTGCCCGGTGACATCAATAATACACCATGAATAAATAGCTTATTTAAAGTGTAATTTTAAAATAACTGAAAAACCATAGTTTGCAATTTAAAGAAAAAGAAAAACGTGTTGGGAATCCAAAAAAATTCAATTTTCACTCTAGCTATGCGAAATTCCAGTTTCACTAACTTTACTACACGACACCAGCGTGTATAGCTCCGATAAGACATTTATTGTACTTCTAACGTCATTCAGCCCATTCCTCATACTAAATCACTGATAAGCATTTATCAGTTAGCTCTATGGGTCCAGTTTTTCAAGTTGGTTGCTGATAAAGCACACAACGAGAAGAGATATTGCATATACAAAGATACTGCCTTTAGTGAGAAAACGATTCCAGAAGTGATGATGATTGAATATATGCTGCTCGTCCAGTGGCTTAGCTAGAAATTTTGAGCCCCAATGCAAATGTGGCCCAAGAGCCCCCGTAAAAAAATATAAAACTTTAATAAAGAATTTAAAAAATATAAAAAAATACTTTATTTTCTTTATAATACATTTTACGAAATAATAATATAGTAAGTACAGAAAAATATGATAGGTACAATATGAAATTTCAAAAACTACGATACAATTTCAATTACAGGCTGATAATCAAAAATCCGGCAATCAATATTCCGGTTCCATCAGTTTTTCGGCATGAATGTTGGAGCGCATTTTTAAATTTAACCACGTTGGCGCGCCATTGTTTTCTGGAGGCGACGTTTGTTTTGACTGACCTGTAATCCAGAATCAGGTGTTTGGTCATGCCTGCAACTAGGGTTGCTAGATTGGCTATTTTGACACCAAATGAGCTCTTTTTGGCTTTTTAAAGACATACTTGGCGTTAGAAATTTTAAAAGAACATTTTGGTGTTTTTTCTGGCTATTTTTGATTATTGTCATTATATAAAATCTTTTAACTTTCTTCGAGAGTACAGTAACGAATTAAAATTCTGTAGAACTATTTTATTTAGTTAAAATAATTCCTCAGAATTTTAATTCATTTAGTTAAAATTAAAACTCTGTAAAACTACAAGTCTTTTATGTAGTTATTGAACATTAAAATTTCATTTGCTTTTCATTTGGTATTTAATTTTATTACTTTAAAGCACTGTACAAATAGTCCTTTTTTGTTAAATATATACTGCATATATATATATATATATACATCAAAAATTCGGAATTTTCGAAAATCCGGCAATTCTTAGGTCCAGAGGTTGCCAGATTTTTGATTATCAACCTGTATAATGATTCGGCGTTAAATTTGAGTCCTAAAACCAAGGAAGTGATTTCAATAGAATAAAACTGTTTATTACACAATTGGAAGCATACGGTCAGAAAGGGTTAATACGATCGTTCCATGAGATTTTGACCCGCCGAATATTTATTTAAATTATTAATTTTCAGATTATTGTGCATTTTTCAATATGATTATTAACGTCGCCTGAATGGCCCTGAATGCCGAGGGCCCCAATGCCTTGCATCATCTTGCCTTATGGTAACTACGCCCCTGCATCCGGGTTGACTCCATCAAGGGTATTGGCCAGCCTGTGATGAGTTTTATAAATGGTCGCCGTCTACACAATTGGAAGCATACGGTCAGAAAGGGTTAATACGATCGTTCCATGAGATTTTGACTCGCCGTATATTTAATTGGCCGCCGCCAGATACAGAATATCCCATGAGGATATGGCAGCGTAATAAAACTAACCTAACCTGAATGGCCCCTGAATGCCGAGGGCCCCAATACCTTGCATCGTCTTGCCTTATGGTAGCTACGCCCCTGTGCTCGTCCATAAACTATATACAGTATATATATTTTTACAAATGATTTTATGAAGGAATTTCTAATTAAACAAGTTACTTAAGACCGATTTATCGATTACACCATCCTTTGTATATTATTCGATTTTTGAAAATTAATACTTATAAAAATGGTCATAAACTTTTATAGAATGTAACATTTTAGCCAAATTCTGTGGATCTTCAAGATTAATCTTGTTGAGCGTTAATTTAGGATCCATGAATGAAGGGTTAGAAATATTTTCTTGTTGATCTTCATGATGTTTTTGTGGTCGCCGTCAGATAAAGAATATCCTATGAGGATATGGCGGCTTAACCAAAACTAACCTAACCTAACATGGAATCGGTGTCTGTTGTATATCAATCACCTAACAGATAGACTGTGATTCTATATTCGTCGGTTCTCTCACAGTTCGCACTATGTCGGTTCGATATTTCTCGATTTCTTTAGTTTTGTAGTTCTTTATTCCAACTGACTTCAGAGTCGGCCGGATTGGCCGCGTGGAAACGCTTCGGCTTTCCACTCTGGAGGACCCCAGTTCGAGTCTCGGGTCCCACTCCTTGAAAATATTTATCATGGGGTCCGGGCCCGCTCGTCGATCCCCGTCCTCCACAATCCGGCTGATCCCTCCGCAGGGGTGGGCAGTCTATGGAAGGGCTTGTTTCGCCCCGCCACTTAGTACTCTTACTGAGTGGAAATGTGGCGTCATCCCCGTTGAAAAAAAAACACTGACTTCAGATTGGATTGCACTGAGTTCCCACGATCTAAGCCAGTGGTCTTAACCGGTGTTCTACAGAACACTGATGTTCCGCGAAAAGCGAGGCCTACTTGAATGACCTTAACGTACAGCGAAGATCATTCAAGTAGACAAGATTCAATTTGCATTTTCGAATAAACTATTAAGCAGACTTCCCTACAAAAGCACTTAAGATTTTGCTATAGTTTTCGACATCATATTTGTGTGAGTTAAGCTTTTCAGCATTAATGAACATAAAAACTAAAAAATGTGAAAGATTTAGGAATATAGATGAAGAAATGAGGTTAGCTTTATCACATATTAGACCCGACATTGCTCAAATCTACAAAAGACAATTAGCTCAAGCATCACATCAAACTTGATTTTAAAATGTTCCATTTTTCTAAAAGAGTTAAAAGAGTCTTAAGAATATGTGTTTTTTTAATAATTTTTTACTATTATTTAATATGTAATGTAAATTTTATTAAAATACATGTTGATGCATATTTTTGTTGTTTGTTTTATGATCTTAGTGATATAATGTTCCGCAAATTTTTTTACAATCAAAAGTGTTCCGTGACTTCGAAAAAATTATGAACCACTGATCTAAACTATCTCACGAGTAGGGTTAATTTCTAACCGCATGCGCAGTGGGACGAACTTCAATTAATGCAAATGTGCAGCGTGCTTCAATACATCAATATAATCATCATTTACTTCGCTAACAATTAAACTTGTGAATAATTCTGCTAAAACATTTATGAATGCCTCCATCTTAAATCATATGACCTGGCTCATTGAACTGGTTATTTATTTAAACGAAACTATGACGTCAACCAAGAAAACCGTGAAGGTTTGGTTTAATTAGTGTAGTTCGTGGAATATAGCATTTGCATATTTATTTCAATCTTTTGCAAATTTATTTAACCGATTTGAAAATATATTTAACCCATTTGCAAATACATTTAAACCTTTTGCAAATACAGTCAAACCTCTTTAAGCCGCCACCATCCGTTCGAAGGTCCTCTTTGGCGGTAAAGGAGGGTGGCGGTTTATGGAGGGTTAATGGTAACATGTGAGAAAACATGTATAGACTAGAATGACATTGTTTCATTTAATTAAAGGTGATCAGAAATAAATTGCTGAGTAGCAGGATTTTTATTTTTATATTTACAAATTAAAATCTTTTCTTGAACATCTAATGTCGTTTTTGACATTTTTCCGATTAAGAAACAGCAACAAAACTCGCAACAGTTGATTTATAAAAAACCATTTAAACTGTTCTTCTTCCGCAAAGTCGAGATTATGGCTCTCCAGTCTTCTCCTATTTTAAACGGTTATTTTCTAAAAATCCGTTTAAAGTTTTGGAATAGCTCATTTTGAAAACAGGGATGTGAATAGTCACAGGTGCGAGATTACAGTCCAATAAATGTTAACAGATAAATTACCTAATTGCCATCTTCTCTAGTGTTTCTATTTGTATTGGTTGACCTTGCCATTTGATTGTTTTGGTAGTTTAAACAACTGATTTGTCTACTAATGAAATGGTTTTGCCTCCAGAAATGAGTGGCAGTTGGCGATTAGTGAGGTGGCGGTTTATATAGGGAATTTCATGTTTTAACATATAGGAGCAGATTTGTTATTGGCTTTCATCAGGCAAATAACGAGGGTGGCGGTTTATAGAGGGGCGGCTTAAAGAGGTTTGACTGTATATTTAAACCTTTTGCAAATTTATTTAAACTTCATGCAAAACAGTTGATGGAAAAGCAATGCCTTATAATGCATGAATCTGTTCATTTGTTTCCCATTGCGACTTTGGGTATAAAATTTAAACTGCCTTTATATATATATATATAACATGAATGGCTTCAATCAGTCCCTGTAAACTGGGAAAAACTGATTTTTATAGATGAAAGGGGATCTTCACATCAGACGATCTCAAGCTCGCTCGAAGATTGGTACTAGGTCAGTGTCCTCTGACAGTTGGGACAACTGTCAGAGGACGGAATATCACACTTATTGTTGCACTGAATAATCAAGGAATTGTTCACTCAAAAATTATATCTTCCAGAACCCCAACTGCAGGACTCTTCTGTGAGTTTGTCAGAGAACTCGAAACGAAACTCCAAGACTCAGAAGATGGTGTATTGATCATGGACAATGCTCGGATTCACTGGTCACATGCAGTAGAAGATATCATGGATTCTTCCCAACTATTATTTATTTACCTACGAATTACATATTTTATTTTAGAATTTACTACTACTTCGTTTAATTGGGAGAGCCGCTTAATTTGGACAAAATGGCTTAGTCCCGACGTGCCCCAATTAAGCGGAATCCACTGTATATATATTTATAATTTTTTCGCCGATTCGTTTTTATCAACATCAATTTGAATTTATATTTTTTGTTTGTTTGTCTCAAAAATGATTTTTTATTAATTAATTCTTTCGCGACCCCTTGCAATAGATTAGCTCTCCACAGTTTGAAAAACACTGCAATAATAAATGCAGAACAAAGGATGAAATTCAATGGATTGGATCCGGTTAGATTAGCTTCGTTTTTTTAGGTATGCATTGAATCATAAATAGGCTATTCTTAGCAGCGGCCAATCAAAGCCCATTACACACTAGCCAGCATCCATGAAGGAGTCACTCAAACGTAAAATTCAATCAACAAGCATCAGATCCCCTCCTAAAAACTTTGGAGGTGTGGAACTGGAATTGAACTCGTTACTCAAATGGAAAACAACTTACCCCCTCAAAAAATATTAAGCAACATGATCATTCTAGACCAGCCATTGTCAACCTGTGGCGCGCGGGCCACATGTTGCCCTTCAAGCTTTTACGTGCGGTCCGGAACGCACAGTCATGAATTTAATGAAAGCGCGGAATTCTTCTCCCACAACCAAAAATAAAAATTCTGATATTAAAAAATTTTTTTAATCTGGAAAAATTAGAATTTTCCTAATTTGCTAGATCCTTCTTGATGCACTCATAAAATTTTACAAGTCATAGGTCAGTTTGGAAAACACTGACCTATGGCATTCATGAATTGAGAAGTCAAGAGATTTTTGTAGGCGATTTTTTAGAAATCAGATTTTTTTTCACGTGATACCAACCGGTTGCCGACTGCTGATATAGCATGTTGCGGCCCGCTTAATGTAGTACAAACAAATTTATACGGGCCGGGGAAAAAAAGGTTGAGAACCACTGTTCTAGATAGGGCCGTGCGATGGCCAAGAAACTACTGATCATCGATGCATCGATTATTTTAAAATTCACCGATGCTTAGAGAAAATTAAATCGATTTTTCTATGATGGTATTTCTAACTAAAAAAATGTTCGTAAGTCCAATCAATCAAACGTTTATTTTATTGAAATGCAATACGTACTGTACAAGATTATCTATTTCTTCTATTGACAATGAACTTAAAAGTAAATACATATTCAAATGTTTTGGCTTTAAACTGCTCCAATTTTTGGAGATAGTTATGCCTGCTTTGCTGAATAACCGTTCTGCAGACACAGAAGTTGCTGGAACACACAGATATTTTAAAGCCAGTAAGCAAATATTAGAATTGATTTTCTCCTATTGTTGCCAAATTTGCACAGGATTGCTTCTGTGCCTGTTGGTCCATGTCATCTGCAGCACTAGCAGTACTGCTAGTTCTCGTAGGTCTAAGCGAAAGTTTTGATTGCTGAAATGCCATAAAACAAACTACAAAGAAACAATAAAAATACTATTGGCTGGCTAATTCTGTAGAGGCCGGATGGCCGCGTGGTAAAGCTTTGGCTTACCACCGTGGAGGATCCGGGCTCAAATCCGGGTCCCACACCTCCAGTTTTTCAGGAGGGATCCGGGCCCGGCCCGTTGAACTCCATCCTTCAACCATCCGGTTGACCCCTTCACGGGTGTTGGCCAGCCTGTGATGGGCTCTACAAGTGGCCGCCGCCAGATACAGTATATCCCAAGAGGA
The DNA here is from genome assembly GCA_000484575.1 of Olivierus martensii. Classification (NCBI taxonomy): domain Eukaryota; kingdom Metazoa; phylum Arthropoda; class Arachnida; order Scorpiones; family Buthidae; genus Olivierus; species Olivierus martensii. The sequence continues at coordinate 2,001 of AYEL01089331.1, read as the reverse complement.
TATGGCGGTGTAATCTAATTAACCAACCAACCTAATTCTGTAGAATTCGGTATGTTATTGATGAGATGTTAAATAATAGCAGAAAAGTGCTTTTTCAAACTTCCACGGAAAAAAAGTAACGACTACAGTATTTCTAACTCATCAGCAAACATGTCGGGCGAGTTCCAAATCTCAACAGAATAATCAGTGATGAGTGATCAAGCCAATCAGTGTTGAGTTAATCAGACAAGTTTCTTGCTGATTGGTTCCAAATCTCAACAGACTAATCAGTGATGAGTGATCAAGCCAATCAGTGTTGAGTTAATCAGACAAGTTTCTTGCTGATTGGTTCTGATCACTCATCACTGATTAGTCTGTTGAGATTTGGAACTCACCCGTCATTTCTAGTGTTATTTCAAGTTTTGACCAGCGCCACCTGGAAAGTAGAGATGACGACATCTAGTGTAACGATTCAGCAGGACTGCTGTTACAAAATTAAAATATTTAATAAATTACTTTTTAATTAATCCGTATAGTGAAAAAATTATACCATCGATGGTACCAATGAAATACATCGATTGTTATAATTGTCGATGTTTTGATGCATCAGCATGAAAATCCATCGATTAATAATCGACAATCGATGCCATCGCACGGCCAGAGTAAAGTTATAGAGTACTCGCATTCAGCGCTCTTTGAAAAATCCATCGATTAATAATCGACAATCGATGCCATCGCACGGCCAGAGTAAAGTTATAGATTACTTGCACTCAGCGCTCTTTGGTATGACAAAGTTCTAGTATGCATGACCCAGTTCCTCCACGTTGAAACGTTGAAAACAAATAGCTCCACCCATTGACTTGGGTACTTGATGATTGATTTCCTGTTGATTCAAATAACTATAATTCTTGCTTCACAATCTTGCTCATGCTAGAACTCAGGCTAGTTGAACAACATAGGACCTTTGTCTTTGAGTGGATCGCTTTTTCTAATTTTTCATTCAACGTTATTGGTTTCTCTTCCAAATTTCCCGTGGTCTCTTCTCCTAAAGTTAAGTAGGTAATTCACAGTCACTTTTTGAATTACCTACCTAACATTATAATAAAATTTAATTTAAAATAATGCAAATTTTATGTTGATTTCATAAGAAGAAAAAGAAGTAAACTAACCAACCGAGTTGTCAACACATATCATACTGGATACTCATAGATCAATTAGATATAATCCATGATCAGATGTGAGTGCAACTCTGTTAGTAAACCACGCCCACATGTTTTTCCATATTGCCAATTAACAAATTCTTTGATAAATAACTCTTGTACAGTCTTCAGGATTATATTTAATTATATTTTATAATTTTTTGTATCTGCGTGGTAGTTCCCGGGAACCAACTATACTTCCCGGGAATACAAAAAGTGTGAAAATCTTACAATTTCCCGGGAAATAAACATTATTATACACATACTTATATTTTCTCTCATTTCACAATAAAAAAGTTCTGATCACACAAAGATTCTAATCTGAAAAATCACCTACGAAAAACTCGACTTTTCAATTTGTGAATGTCTTTCAAACTGACCTATAAACCTGTAAAATATTATGAGTGCATCAGGAAGGATCTAGCAAATTAGGAAAATTCTAATTTTTCTAATGAAATGCTAATAATTCGGATATTAATTTTTTTTTAAATCTAGAAATTTAGAAAAAATTTAATATCAGAATTTTTATTTATTTTTTGCACATGGGAGAAGAATTCCGCACTTTCATTTTTTAAATTCATGACTGTTCCGGACCGCAAGTAAAAGCTTAGTGGGTCGCAGGTTGAGAATGGTTGGTCAAGAACGTCTGTTACACTGCGTTCGAATTTGTTTGTTTATAGTTAGTATTATATAAACAAGAGTAATCTTTAAATGCCTCAATAAAAAATTCAATATGGCAGTTTGATCCAAGTTTCCATTATCGTCCGTGGACAACTTGGAAAGGGTTAAGGCTTGTTTACAGTCCAACGTGGCAGAGACGATC
>AYEL01089330.1:0-29801 GCA_000484575.1 Olivierus martensii | reverse complement strand
ATATAATTTTACAATTTAATTAAGATCTTTTAATGCAATTTCAAGTATACAGAAGTGCTTTTGAACTTTATTTATTTATATAGTTGAAAAACTTAACTTCAGTTATATAAATAAATAATAAAACATTTCATAAAATAACTGCACAAGTTTAAAATAAAAAATATAAATTCAAAAATTTAATAGAATGTAAAGGCTAATAATACTTGAAAAAATAAAAGGAAAAAATAAAATATTTAGATATTTAGTGTTATAAAAGAAATAATCTCATAACATAGAAAAGATAAAAATCCATTATAATGAATATCATCTAGTGATAAAACAAATTACATCTCTCAATTTCCATTAATGTATTTTTGAATTAAAAATTCTCATACTCCAGAGGATTAGTTTTATAATTTATACAATTTCAGTATTTATGATATAAAACTATTGTTTTTTTAATAATGGAATTTTTCAAATGGGATTTTATCAATAAATGTGTATTTATTCATTCAAACAGTTAATGTTTAGAGTTTAATATTTTCTAAGAATATATTTTTATTGAAAATAAATAATAATATATTTTCAAAGACACTATTTATTTTTATATTATACAGAAAGTTCCTAATTTATAAGATGGATTTACAAGTTTTTTAAAAATATGAAGTATCAAAAAAATCAAAAATATGAATATTAATTGCAGCAAATAAATGTTTAAACATTCATAAAAAAGACATTTAAAACATGTACATAGCCATATAATACAGTACAACTCTGTTTGTAGTAGAAAGTCCATTACTTTCTACAAAATAAAAAAAAAAGCAGACAAAGAGGAGGAAGTAGCACATGCTCTATCTGCCATTGTTTCACAGGCAAATTATGTAAATAACTTTCATTCTCAAGTTGTTTCTAAGTCATTATTTACTATATAAAAGCTTATTCAAACATTTGTCAATAATGATGGCAAAGAATAAGAATTCCTTAATATTCACATCGCATAAATAATATCTTTCTCTTTCACAAGTTTTATTTTAAATAAAGAAATCAGATGATAAACAAAAGAAAATAAATAATATGGTTAGCATAGCAGTATAATAGGCAAATAATAGCTAACAGCAAAATAGTTTATCTTTCTGATGTTTCACCCCTTCAAAGCCAAGTGACTGTTCTTGGACCTTTCTGATGTTTCACCCCTTCAAAGCCAAGTGATTGTTCTTGGACTGCCCCTAGTCTGGTTTTACCAACCGAAAATTAACATTAATTTATTAATTGACATTATAAAAGGGGACAGACCTTTGTTAGTAAGACTGGTCTATGCTTGCAATTCGCATTAATCAAATATTTGCTCACACTAAGTGAAAAATGTATCATTTTTATAAGTCGCACTAATTGAATATCGCATTATTCGAACTCACTGGTCTATGCTTACAACTGGCATTAATCGAATATTTGCTCGCACTAACTGAAAAACGATGCAACTCACATTAATCGAATATTTGCTCGCACTAACTGAAAAACGGTGACTCGCATTAAACGAATATTTGCTCGCACTAACTGAAAAACGGTATAAACTCTCATTAATCGAATATTTGCTCGTGCTTACAACTCACATTAATTGAATATTTGCTCACACTAACTGAAAAATGTATCATTTTATAAGTCGCACTAATCGAATATCGCATTATTCGAACTCACACTAATTGAGGCCTACCTGTATTGACCAATCACTTAGGTAGTTTTAAAAAATCTTAATTTGTTAAAGTGACAAAGAAGATTAATTTCATGGAAAAATTCTGTATTTTCCTTAGAATTTTTTCCATTAGATAAAATTCTAAGAATTAATATTTAATTAAACTTTTTCTGTTATGTTAAAATAGTCTATTAAACCAGTATATTAAAAAGTAAATGTTATAATACTATTGTATAGTATTATAGTATTTACTTTTAGTAGTATTTTTATATAGTATTTTAATTTGACTATGTTAAATTCACATATACAGATTAGTATTAATGGTAATACAATACAGTAAAACCTCGATTTTACGGACTATAGGGGGCAAGACTAGTCCGTAAAATCGAAGTAAAGTGTTTTTATAAACATTAATTTAGCATTTTCAACATACCTGTACTAATTAATGTGACTTATGCCTAAAAATTGTATTATTTTACATAGAGTATTAGAGTATTTTAAATTAAATTAAATTACCTGCATACATGTATATTAAATTTAGAAGAGTTGTTAAAATAAAAATGACACATTATGCAATAAATGAGTGCTTTAATTTACACGCAATACAATAATATTGTACAGTACCTATTTTTTATTTTTTGGGATGGTGTCCGTAAAATCGAGGTTTTACTGTATATGCTTGTTATAAGACTTTGTTCATTAGAAGGTAATATGTGCTATATATTGTCATTATTGCTTACTGTACAGTACCTATTTTTTATTTTTTGGGATGGTGTCCGTAAAATCGAGGTTTTACTGCACATTACTCTACAATAATTTTTTCTTGGTGTTGGGATTTTTTTTTCCGTCAGTGTATTTTCTTGTTGATCTTCATGATGTTTTTGGCAAATTTATTGTTAAATTTGAAGCAAGCTGTATAAAATAATATCGAAGGCTTGTTGGCTGATAATATCCAGATTAATTCATATTTTTCTCATTAGATCTTCTCCTATAGAGTTACTTTACTGGAGATGGTACTCAGTTGTAAACCATTGAAGTTATTCTAGAAATATTTAAAACCTATTTGGAACATGGACAAATGAGAAGATAGAAAAACGGAGACGATTTATAACAGATAACTGGAGGAAGAATATAACCAACATAATATATTCAAAATCACATAAAAATAAAAGATTAAAATGATTAAAGATATTGGTAGAGCAGAAAGACATGCGAGTCATATCACGAATAGAATCCCAGAGGGCAAAATGATCAACTGAAAGACTATCGCTCAGATAGGAAGATGGAGTGAAAAGAGATGTGAGAAATGCGTTGTATGCAGTAAGAAATCAAATGAAGAAATAATGATTTAGGATGAGAGAAAATAGAATGTAACGTCAAATAGGTTTCATAATATCTTGTAGATAATATGATACTTTTGTATTGGTAGAAATATAATAAATATTATTTTAAACTTAAGAGAGATTCAAATTTCTTTTCCTTGGGAAAAACTATGCTCTCCAGTCTGAAGATTTCCTAAAGATTTTTTCATAAGAGGATTTTTTATTGAATTTTTACAAAGTTGTATGTATTCTTTGATTAATTTTCTTTATAGAAAAACGGATTATTGAGATTCCTAGTTTTAATAATTTATTAAAATAATGATATTCTGATATATTTTATTTAAGTTTGTGATTCCTTTCAGATATTGCATGAATAACCGTTTTTCCAAATCATGTAAGCCACCGTTCCATAGATCCATGTATTTTCTATAGGAATCTCTGCTTAAGAATTTCTCTTTTCAGCTAAAATTCTACTTAACAAATTTCAAAAATTCTTTGAATTATTTTTCTCAAATGATTTTTATGGATTCCAAGAGAGTCTTCAAAAATAAAAAATAAAACAGAGCATTTTTATAGGGGAATGCCTACAAAAGAATTTTTTTTTTAGGTTTTGAGATTTAGACATTTCAAATATAAATAATGTATAAATCTCAAAACCTAAAAAACTTTTCTTTTCTACATGTCTTCAGAAAACTTCAATATAATGTACTATAAATACATTAATTAATATTGTATAAACGTATTAAACTTTAATTAATGTATTTCGATATTTATTTATCAAAATTAAGTAAACAGGAAATTAAAATTGTATCATTGTTTTGAGAAAAGTTTATCTTCTGCATAAATAAAATATTAAATAAATTAATACTATTCGGCAACACTAGCGTGATGAGAATCAGTTATCTATGGTCGTGAGTCTGGCAAGTGTGCTCTACTTAAGAATCTATCGTTACTGTACCTAGCAATAAATTTACAGTGTTGATTTTATTTAAAATTTTTAAATCTTTGCCAAGATGCTAAGAAATGATTTTGCACGTCGATTTTATTTAAAATTTTTAAATCTTTGCCAAGATATCAAGACAGTGTCAATTTAAAATTTTTAAATCTTGGCCAAGATGTCAAGAAAGGATTTTACACTTTCGAATAAAATTGCTTTGCTTTTTAAATCTTTGCCAAGATGCCAAGAAAGGATTTTACACTTTCAAGAAAAACTAATCTTTGCCAAGATGCCAAGAAATGATTTTACACTTTCAAATAAAATTTCATTGCTGATATCTAGCGATATTCATTTACAGTGTTGATTTTATTTAAAATTTTTAAATATTTGCCAAGATGCCAAGAAATGATTTTACACTTTCAAGTAAAATTGCTTTGCGGATAAAATTAATAAAGCCTAGTCATTTAATACAAGTATCGTAGACTCCTGATATAACTGGTGTACTAAAATCTACCATAGCACGTTTTCCTACAACAAGAAAATCAACTGTGTGAGGAGTGGGCATTACAGAAAGTAATTCTAGGCCATGGTAGATTCGCTGAAATAAACCAAAATCTACCATAGATGCGTCTTCAACAAGAAAATCAACTGCGTGAGGAATGGGCATTACAGAAAGAAATTTCATGAACATTCAAAAGAAACGTGATGGAAAGGATCCAGGAGTCGAAGAAGCATTAGATCAAATGGTTTTTCTTATAGTTAGCGGGCGAGGCATGAATATCAGCGGCCCAGTGTTGAAGACAAAGTCAGAGGAGATCGGAAAAAAAATTAATACTATGAAATAATAATAATAACATTTTTATTATTAATTAATAATTAAATCTCATCAAAATAAATTTTATATCAGTCGCGATTTTTATCGATTTAATTTTCCGATTAATCGATTTAAAGTTAATCAAAATGGCGTACAACAAACCGGATACTTTCAGTATTTTTTATTAGTTTCTGTTTAAAATATAAGAATGTTTACTATTCTAGTTATTTGTGCTATTGAATTTTATACAAATATGATTAATAATTGCAAATTGTTTGAGTTTTTTAATATTTTCGTTTTTTTCATTAAATTTTTAGACGACAAAACATCATAAAAAGTAACCTTAAAGAGCACTTTGCTAATTAAAAAAAAAATGACTTTTATGACTTGATAATTTAATTTTATTTGATTTTGGTCGATTAAATTTGATTAATCGATTAATTCACTTTAATCAATTGCATCACTATGTTAATTGGTAAGTTTCGTGAACACAGCATAACAATCGCATCGCTCAATAACTTGGCATGCATATGGTTAATTTTACGTGAACATGAAAATATATGGCACCTGTCACCAATGCACACCTCTAACCAATTAATTCCACAATTATACTTCGAAAAAGTACTCTTTTTTAAAATTAATTCTAGAAATTAAGTAACGGTTCCTATATAATTAATTATAGAAATCGTTTCTATCGAAATATAACTCAGAAACAGCAAAACAGTTAAGAAAGATCAATAGAAACTTCGCTACCAAGAAACTCATTGTATAACTTGTTCTATTATTTTTGTTTTAAAGGATATTTAGCTTTTTAAAAAAATAATATTGACAATTTAATAATTTTTTTTTATGACAATATAAATTTATAACACAGATTCCGTAAATTATATTTTTTAAAAAATGATTGTTTATCGTGCAATTTCTTCGCGAAAATTTTCGGGAGAAAAAAATTTTTTTGAATCATATCTTCTTTCTGTAGCAACGTATCGATTTTTCAAAATCATATACAGAAAAACATCGTCAATAAATTATCTCTACTCTCTGTAAACTAGATTCTTATCGAACATAACTCAGTTTAATTACTTCAAAAATCATATTTGTTGCTACAATTTTAAGGAACCAGTTAATATTTTTATTCCGTAAAAAAATCACAAGAATGTTTAAATTTGCTTCCCATTCAGGACCGTTTCTATGACAAGAAAGACGAGAGACGAAACGATATTCAAATTTCTGTCAGACGGTTTCCTTTTTTTTTTTGTTATGAAAAAAAAGGAAACCGTCTGACAGAAATCCTCGAAAATTTTATCAGCATTTATAATATTCTGATTCTGAGCAGTGAGCTAGTGCATATCGCATATATGATTTTTTCTCCCATAGAATAGTTATTAGTTTGATGCGGAACGAATTTTTTTTTTTCTTTAATCGTCTGATTTAGTATTAAAAGAAGAGCAGATCCGCCTTTTAACACGAAATCAGACGATTGCAAAATATAAATATAGAATATTATTGATTCCAACAGCTATATCATTAGGTAGTCATTTCCAATGAGTCAGATTTCCGCTTAACGAATTTCACATCATACACGGATGGTTTCCTATTAAATACAGCATATGTATATTTGTATTTATTTTCTGAGAATATATATGCACAGTATATATAACCAATACTTCATTTCATCATTATTTTTTTATTTATTTATCAATGTTCGTAGGGTTTGTATAATTTCACTCATTAAACATAAAAAATAATTTAAATAAATAAAAATTAATTTTTATAATATCTCTCTTACGCAGTGTTATTGCATGCAAGCAAAGTGCCAACCACTGCTTAGTATTTCAAGTAAGCAATTTTTTTATTTATATTCGGACAAACATGAAACACGCTTTATGTTTGATCTATGGCTTTTTTTAGCATTTTTACGCCCATTTCCAATCACAGCGATTACTAAGGGGCAGGGCCAGTTCTAACTACGGGCTGCACCCACACCCGTAGAAGGGGCCGGATGGTGAAGGACAAGGAGGGGCGGTCTGGGCCCAGAATCTCGAAAAAATTTTTCAGACTCTGGTCCTCCTGTGTGGCACGCCAATGCGTTACCATTCGGCCATCCGGCCGCTTGATCTATGTTCAAAATCTTTAATTTTTAAAAGGAAGACTTTACGTATTTAAAAACATCTCATATGAATCGTTATTTTAAAATATTAAGGCTCCATGATTTGCCAAATAATAATCATCAATTTGGAGAATCAGGATCAATTCCGGATGTTAAACCTCTAGATTTTTTCGGAGGAATCCGGGTTCAGTTCATCGATCCTCAAACTCATCGAAGCCATCACAGTTGTGTGATGCATATGGTGGATTATCTAATGGCTAATAGTCCTGTTGCGTAGTATTTGATAAAGATGGATAGTGGTGTAAAAAAGAAAAGCACTTGTATCTTCAATTGTAATACTTTCAACTCTTGTTGGATATTCATGTATCATTAAAGTTAGATTTCTATAAATATTCGGATTCCTTGAAGTGGAAGAATAACAACAGATATTCTTTGATTAATTAGCAGAGTTAAAAATTAATGAGATAACATTATTTTATTATATAATTATAAAAAATTATAAAGAGGGGATAAAGAATTTGCATTTATCGGTCACTGAAAAAAGCGCCTTTTCTATGATTTTTCTTTAATTTCTGTATTCCAGTATTACATGAGTTAAAAATTAATGAGATAACATTATTTTATTATATAATTATAAAAAATTATAAAGAGAGGATAAAGAATTTGCATTTATCGGTCACTGAAAAAAGCGCCTCTTCTATGATTTTTCTTTAATTTCTGTATTCCAGTATTACACGGATAGAATCTGAGACCCTGGAATCAAATTACTTAAAAATGTATTACATTCAATGGACACTTTTGTAATAATTTATGAAATTATGGGATACGAACTGTGAGTAGTAGAATCTAATTCGATCCTGAGAGTTCTGAGTAGAAAGCTAAATGTATAAGTATTATCAGAAAAATAAAACAAAGGTTTAAAAAATTATGGCTGCTTTAAGTTTTCATAAGTTTCCTTTATTAAAAAATTTGCTCTAAATTATTTTTCAACTTATCTCATGCAGCAACAAAGTAACTATAAATTTTCGTTAAAAAATATCCTTATACAGCATTAGGTTGTATCTTAAATATACAGAACAAGGTAATAAAATTATATTATTTATTTATTAAACCATATTTAATCATAAAATAAAAACAATAATGGATTAATTGAAACTAATCAAAGCATCATTTGCAATTAAATTGAAATTTGGCATCCAATTATTAAACTACTATCCATATTATATAATAATGTAATAATGTATAAATTAATTTTCGGTGCAGAATTTGGATTTCCCGAATAAAATTCTAGGAAATTAAATTATGGAATTCAATTCGCGATTTTTTCAATAAAAAATCATTTAACAGTAATGTTCTAGATATATTTTTAAGTTTATATTGTTCAAATTATTGAATTTAATGTTAAAATCCTAAATAAAACACAAGTTTCTTGATGCGAAGCGGATGATTGATGTTATGCGAGTATTCTATAGCATTTCAGTACATAAATGTCACAGCTATAGACATTTTGGTTTGTTTAAACACTAATTCAGATATTATGCTTAATAATTGATTAGCATAATCAATGCAAGGTCAATGAATTTTCCGTATTTAACTTATATATAGTGAGCGCTTATCTATAATAGATGTATAGGGTTACACGACCTTTATTCTTTTGTATTCTTTGGCTGTATTATCCATTCATGCACAATTTATTTTAATATAATTATAATATATAATTCAAAATTCTTAAAACAATTCACCATAAAAAGTTTTTGTGTAGTTGTTCCTACACAGGTTTCAGGGCCGTTTTTAACGGTTATTTCATTTTGTGTCAAAAAGGATTGCAAAGTAATAAAGAAATTAAATAATTACTCATTTTATATATTTTTTATTTTTAATTTTAACGAGAGGTGGTCAAAAATATTTTGCACAAAGATGGTATAATGCTATAAACGGCCCTGATAAGTTGGTATTGATTTATCCTCCAGAAAATATTATGGATAATTTAGACTTATATAGATTAGAAACGAGTTTTTATCAGTTCTTCATTTATATATTTTTAATAAATAACATCAATATAGATAATTTAAAAGGAAAGTAATGATTTAATTGATACAATTATTTGATATAATGTTCCATCTCAATGTTCCCGACTGATTTCAATAATTTAATGAAATACAAATATTATAGTACATATTTAATATTAATTAAAAGTGTTAATAGTAATAACTGGCACATAAAATTAACAGAAATCGGAAAGCATAATAATTTTATACTGATGAGATAAATTTGAATTACGTTGGTGTCAAAGATGAATTCAATCAGATTAATTTTTTGATACCAGAGAGCAGTCTTAAATCTGATTAATTCGGATCAAAAGCATAAACATCATAAAACATTTCTTATTTACTTTAATCTAACTTCTTTATATTTAATAAATATATCATTTACAACTAATAATATTTTAAAATTCTTTTCTTTACATAAATTTGGAGTAAATGTATTTAATCCTTCTAGTCTATTGGGAGTTCAACTGTAATCAGATACTGTACGGTAAATAAAAATTGTTCTCTGTGTTCTGTTACCAGTAATAATTTTATAAATAATCTTAAAACATTACAAAAGTAGATTAAAAAAATGTTAAAACATTTAAAACAATTAATCCATATTTAATATTTCACTTTTAATCTTTAAGACATATTTGCTGTTTTGAATAATTAAAAATAAATACGAATGACTTTTTTGCATATTTTACGCCCCCTTTTTGATCAGGGAGATTACTAAGAGGGCGGGGCCAGTTCTAACCATGAGCTACACCCACACCCATGGAGGGGACCGGATGGTGAAGGACGGGGATCAACGGTCTGGGCCCATTACCTCGAAAAAATCCGGGACCAGACCCGGGTCCTCCTGCGTGGCACGCCGACAGCGTTGCCACTCGGCCATCCGGCCGCCAAATATGAATGACTGTAGGCATACAGCATTTCCAACATAACTTTGCTTTTTTTAGTAACGTAGCATAAATTTAAAATATTAAACCAATAGATAAAAAAAGTGTAAAATGGGATTTCGGAAGTGCGATAGAATTTTGGACAATTTTTCCCCACAAAGTTATAAGAAAAATTTAGGATTTAATCGCAAATAATGCTTTTTCGGCATAAAACATTTAGCGAGATTGAGACACAGGGCTGCCGAGAAGGGTGACACATCCGAGACTTTTGTCACGGGCCCTACATCGAAAAAGGCCCGACCGTCGAGCTCCGACGTGTCACATAACGTGTCCAATAGTTCGCAGGCCGCCACAAGAGCGCACTGTCTACCACCCAAAGCTAAAATCACTCTACCCAAAGCAGTTGTGCCAAACTATTTTACAGTATACAGCCGATAGTTCGCAGGCCGCCACAAGAGCGCACTGTCTACCACCCAAAGCAGTTGTGCCAAACTATTTTACAGTATATACAGTATAATAATATTTTGATAGACGAAAGTTTTAATATTTTTATTCATCCCTCATCGAAGGCTTTAATAATTCTCTTTTTATTTAATGTTTGTATCTTATATATGTAATGTATCGAATTTTGACTTTATCGTACACTTTTTAAAATAAATGTTTAATGTTTTATATGACTTTTTTTTTAATTAAACCAAAGTGATGTATTTTTTTAAGTGGGGCCCGGACCACAGACTTGTCACGGGCCCGAAAATTTCTCTCTGCGGCCCTGCCGAGACAGCATTCAAAGTTTTAATGCGATTTCAGTGGTATAAGATCAGACGTTATATGACCGAAGTTGCATTAAAGTGAGATTTAAATGGAAGTTATCTACAAATTCTATTAAATTAGCAATAATAAAAAACAATTCGAAATTTTATATATGCGGTACATATCAAAGAAACAGTTTTCATAAATGCATACGCTTTTTAAAATCCTTAAAAAAAGTCGCCCATCTTCGTCGAAACTGCGTTATTTTTTTTTTTTCTAATGCTAGAGATTCTTATGCAAATTTATTGAATTATAATGATTAATTAATTTTAATATATTTTTTTAAACGATACATTTAATAGTGCGGTAGTTTGAAATTCAAATTTTATTTGTTTTTTTTAATCAGATCGAATCTAGAAGAAATTGAATTAAAAAAAGTGCAATTTTTTTAGATAGAAAGTAACACTATACGCAAAGGAAACTGCAAGAACGTCTTATGTTGTTTAAAAATGAATGAAAAGTTCAACTGAATGGAAAATTTAGTCAATAAACTCCCAGGATATTTTTTAAAAAATTCGTTTATTGTAGTCACACAAGATAGAACCGAATCCATTCTTTACGTACAGTATTGTATATTGATACTTTGATCATTTTATCGATAATTTTTTACGGTGATGGTCATTTATCTCATTTAAAAATCTTTATATCCGATTTATTAACGAGAAATTAAACATTCTAAATTCACGTTTAAACTATTATTATATATAAGGAAAGATTTTGCTAATTATTACGGCTTATTTTATGTATCATTAGTGCGATAAATGGATGCAAATTGGACAAATAATCCTATTATCGAATTTAATAGAAATATTATCACAAAGCAGTTGGTTTCTGCTTGGTTTAAAGATTCGATTTTCTATCTTGGAGGACGTAAAAGTGAAAATAAAAAGAGCGAAAGTGCCTAACATTCCATACAAGAAAGGGAAATCAATTGTTAAGGAAAGAATTATACGATTGACTTGAATTTAAGAAAGAACTTCTCGGAGGAGAGTAAAAAAAAATAAAATAAAAAAATAATAATAATAACGTTGCGCAAGCCACGACAATTGTACCAAGTGCCTACAACTCGTGGGAAAACTTACAGATAAACTCCTGCAGAGTTTTGGATATTGGCGAAAGAGGGTCTCGCTAGGTTACAACGCGGAGAAAGATGTCACCGTCATTTTCTTGTCATAAGTGCACAGTTGAATCTCGTATTACCCAAGTCCGATCAGGTTTCTACTGCCAACCGCCCGCAGCTCGGTTTCTGTCAGACCCCTGTGCATTCAGGCGGCAGAAAGGGAGATGACGTGGGCGTCTGACCAGTCCCATTTTTCTATTATACCGAAAGAAAAGCCAACAGTTCTTCTTCTTAACCTCAGTCGAGTGAGTTCCCGTAATACGTTTCAGACATATAAGTTATTGTTTAGCAATGGACATTCTAGTGGTCTGAGCGATATTAGGACAACCACTTTTGTATAGAATAAAAGCAAAGAAATAAAGACTTTAGACTTCACTAAGTCCAGTCTAAAATTTTTATATTTGTAAGCTATATCATCTTTCTGTAGATCATAGTCGATCTATAAAAAAAAAAAAAATGAATTTAAGTGAAAGCCAAGCTCACCTATGATAGAAAAGTTTATAATTTGAAAATCTCGAAAGAATATTTTTCGGTGAGAAAAAAATATTTGTGCAGAAGTTAAAAAAAAGTGTCTTTTAATCAAAATTTTATGAGCTTGCAAACAATAAATCTGAATATTGAAAATTTATTTTTTAGATTTTTAATTAAAAATACAAATTTACGTAATTCTGTATTATAATTAAAACAATTATTTAGATAATAAAAATAAGAAATCTTCACAATTTATGGAGAAAATAATATAAAAAAAATTAATGATTTTCATCATAATTTTTATAATTATAAACTTTATTACAGGATTTCCCAAAAGTGACCTCTGGGAATCCCTTTTTTTTAAGGAAAATTTTTTTGTATTCTAGTATTTAATTTTATTTTTACCGAGAAAACAATTCATTTATATTTTTCCTTATATTTATATATAAAATATATGGTTATTTTATAAATATTTACATAGAAAATGCGCGTAACCCTCGATATACTCCCACACTAACTTGTAAGTTTTATTGCATTTTTAGTACATACTATATGAGAAGGATGGTTATCTAGTGTCATCTAGTGATGTTTATATGAACTATTATTTCATTGTTGACAATTTTTTTTTTCATATTTAAAGATAATTTACTGTATTTGGCTTTTCATTTTATTTTAATTACATGGACAGATTTTTACAATTAATAATGATAAATATTCTGTTTAAATTACTATCCAAACTGGATGAAGTAAAAAATATATACTATTGAATCGAAACGTTTAGACTGATATGTAAATTTTATAAAAGTCATTTAATATTATTAATAAAATGTGTAATAAATTATAGAAATTAATGCTAATATTAATTAATTATAATGTACAATGCGTCACGTACTATACAACACTTCAGTTAATTAATAAAATGTTTTATTAGAATTCCTTTTACTGAAGAAATTAATTTTTAAGAAATATTTTCATCTATTAGCTTATAATCAGTGATCATTTCTGCCATAATAAAAGCCAAATCCGTTTATATAATTCCTGCAGGTCTCTCTCTTTTTTTTAATAGTCATAATATTGGCTAGTATAATTCGTCTCTGCTCAAATCCGTTTATATAATTCCTGCAGGTCTCTCTCTTTTTTTTAATAGTCATAATATTGGTTAGTATAATTCGTCTCTGCTACAGAAACATCTGAGAAAATAAGATATTTTCTAGTTTACAAACTACTATGGGTTGACATCATTGTTTTATTCTCATCTTAAAATGTCTTTAGTAATTGGATTTTTGTTTGAAATTTCGCATTTTATGTCCTGTTGTATGCTTACCTCGAATATATACGTCAGATTAATGTCATTTTGATAACATTTTTACCTAAAATAAATGTGTTTTAAAACATTTTTATGGCATACGGATAGTTCGTCATAATAATCTTACCGAAATAGAATAATAAATAATATTCTGCTAAAAAGATACGATCTATTACAGAAAATAAATTAATTAAGTTGTGAAAAATTAATGAAGTAAATTGCTTTTGATTATTTACTGCATATAAAAGTTGATTTTAAATTAGTACCGTAATCGAACCCTAGGGGCGTTAAAATATATTTTTTATTGACGTAATGCACTAACATCTTTTTTAAGAATTTAATATTTAAAATATTACTAAAATAATTATTATTAATATTTAAAATCACTTTGAAAGTTTCTTTTTTTTTTTAATTAATTAATAATCTTAGCCAGGGGCGGATTTAAGCATATTGCGCGAAATCTTTACTGAGCGAGAAAGCGAGTTACCTGAAGACAGCATGGGAAGTCTGTATTAAGTTCAGGGGCGGATTTAGGTATGGACTTTATAGGCAGCCCAGGGCCCCGTTCAATCAAAGGGCCTCCTTTGCGGTGAAAAATAATAATAAATTTAAATTAAAAAATTAAGAAAAAATAAATTATACAAAATTTTTCGTATCTAGATAAAGTTTAAATCGTTGGCTTGCAATACTATTGGATTTGAACAAAATATCAAATATCAATATTTTAAATGATAGTAAATAGTACATACGGCTCTGTCGGTAGTCGATAAAATCAAAATATACTTTGTCATTTGTCAATTATGCAAATAATATGGCAATGTCGGAATAGGAGTGCAAATCTAGCTTTTCTAAAGCGTGTTAGTTTAGCGTAGCTCTCATCGTTAGGTTAATTGGGTAGGCCCCCAAACAGTGTTAGCCCAGGGCCCTCAAAGTTAACGGTCCGCCTCTGATCTTAGCTATTTCTTATTTTTAAATCACAGCTAATGATTATAATTCATTGGAAAAATGGTTACGTATTGATCATGTGACATTATTCTAAATGCCAGATGATATAATGTCGCGCTGATATCCCCACGTTACAACATCCTTGGTGCATTAGCTTGGTAGTATAGGCTTATTTTTTTAAGGATCGTATATGTATTCTAATTGTAAATAGCGTTCGAATAAAATAAAAAAGATTTAATAAAAGAAAATACATAATTAGGACTGCACCTAGGCACTATGCCGTTTTTGTGAAAAAATAGTTTTAGCTGCATTTCATTAAAATTGAAAAAAAATTTTTTTTACAAATATAGTTCATTATTTGTATTCATTTATTACTTGGCCACTTTTATGCAGTGTACAAAATGAACAACAGTTAGGAACTCATATTATTTTAGGATAGAAAACTATCAGGATTAAAAACTTTCCTCTCTGATAATTTCTTTAACAATTCCACATAGAGTCAAATTCTCCAATTTCCCATTTCTGTATTGTGATATTCATACGGTCTCAAAGTTATCAACAGTAATATTTTTAACGTTGTTTATGATATTTTTTATGCCAATCACTCTGATTACTAAATGGCAAAATCAATTTCAGGTCTTTCATAAACTACCTATATCCATGGAAGTTTGATAACTGTTAAATGATTCATACGGTCTCAAAGTTATCAACAGTAATATTTTTAACGTTGTTTATGATATTTTTTACGCCAATCACTCTGATTACTAAATGGCAAAATCAATTTCAGGTCTTATCATAAACTACCTATATCCATGGAAGTTTGATAACTGTTAAATTTCAATGAATGGAATAGAGGCAGATATTTATGCCAGAGCTGGGTCCCCCATATAAATTTTCCAACTAGATGGGACTGGATATGAACCCATGTACTCTGGGTGAAAGTCAAAGCGTTTCCATATGAGTAGTCCAATCGACTATGGAAAAACATCATGCCTTAGCAGATTTCATTAATTAAAATTCACACAAAAATTTTTCTGTGTATATGATGTTTATTCATATAAAAAAATTTGAACAACACCATCATATATGTAGTTATTCATTTAAAACATTATCAGTATCTTATAAAAATTTAAAAAATATTTTTATCTCAATTTTTATAAATTCAAATACTGAAACCAAATTGAAAAATCAATCTTTTATTGAAGAAACATTGATTTCAGATAATTGTTTTAAAATATATTTTGTTTTCAAAAATCTGAAGAATTCAAGATAATTAAAAATATTTATTTCTTATATTAATATAATTGTTATCAATTATGGCATTTTTTTAATGAAAAATATTCATTATAGGCTTAATGATATATTGCATAAATATAAACATTATAATAAATACATTAAAAATTATTTTTAATTTACAATTTTTTAAAATACAAAGTTTACTATATAAATTTTTCTCTTGTTAAATTTGATTAACAACTGTGAATTCTTAAAAATTCTCTGGATCTAATATCTGCCTGAAAGATAAAAATATTTTATAAAATTTAACAGATTTATAAGACAATATAAAAAATATTTCATTAAATAAATCTATATTAATTTTTTCATTAAACAATAATATTATTGAGATATTTTGCATACCAAAATACTTAGGGTTAATCTATTCTATCGAAATATAAAAATAAAATTCATTTTGATTTTCCTTGTTTATTCTATATTAATTTTTTCATTAAACAATAATATTATTGAGATATTTTGCATACCAAAATATTTAGGGTTAATCTATTCTATCTAAATATAAAAATAAAATTCATTTTGATTTTCCTTGTTTTTTTGTTTATTTCTTGGAATAACTTATAAAGATAGGGAAAAGTTAACAAAACTATAAGTTAAAAATAAAAGACTTTGATATTTAAAGATATTAAATATGTAGAAAGAATTACTAAAAAAATATAGATAAAATATCTCTATAATCTTGTATATAAAATGTTAAAACCTTTAAGCAAAATGTTTTTTAAGATGATTTTTTAATTAAACACTTTTCTACTTGAGGAGTTCTGAATAATACTTTAAGACTCCTTAAATTTAATTAATTTAGTAATTCTTTAGAAGTTCACTTAGAAATGTCTAGTGCATGAAAACATTCTGAAGGAAGAGGCAATTTGTCAATTTTATACTGAAAAATGATAGCTCAAGGCAAGTCATCTAAAATCTTAAGAAATAATCTTGTAAAGTAAAAATTCTTAATTACATAATTTTATACAAAGGACATTTAAAAAAGCCATTCAGAAATATTTGTTCTATCATGGGTATAGTCAATAATTATATTTTATTTATATAATAAAATTTTCTATATATCTCCAACTCACATAAGTGGATTGTTTCACAAAACACTAAGTCAAAATATGTATGATGGAGCATAGTCTGTAAGTACTAGTATGTCACAAGGATATAGCATTAAAAATAGTTATTTTTAATAGTTATATTTAAGAATAACATAAGTGGATTGTTTCACAAAACACTAAGTCAAAATATGTATGATGGAGCATAGTCTATAAGTACTAGTATGTCACAAGGATATAACATTAAAAATAGTTATTTTTAATAGTTATATTTAAGAAAAGCACATCAGTTGGCCGGATGGACATGTGGTAAAGTAATTGTTTATCATTTTGGAGGATTCAGATTCAATTCAGAATCCCACACCTCCAATTTTCCACGTGAGGTCTGAGTCTGAGCCTAGTTCGTTAGCTAAAAACAACTTAATAAGTACACAAAACACAAATACATATGATAATTGAAAAAAATTATGAGGAAAAAAATGCTTGAATCTCTGCATTATAGCTTTATCTCTAAAAACAACTTAATAAGTACACAAAACACAAATACATATGATAATTGAAAAAAATTAGGAGGAAAAAAATGCTTGAATCTCTGTATTATAGCTTTATCCACTTCAATCAGTATAATATTTTTATATAAATATATATTTATGTAAGTCAGTGTGTGTGTAATAACAAGTCAGTTCGTGTGTGCGTGTGTGCGTGTGTGCGTGTGTGCGTGTGTGCGTGTGCGTGCGTGCGTAATAGCAAGTCAGTAATGGCAATTATGATATGACATAATAATTTGGATAATTTATAATATTTGAAAAGAGTTATCATCATTGTTACAATACTAGTTTTTGAATTCTGGAACTTGTAATATATATTTTTGGAAGCAGAAATACAAATAATCAAAATTACAATTTTATCAAGGTTATTATGATAATTTAATTTTGACCAAAGTTAATTTGAAAAGATTTTTTTTTTTAAAGAATCCAGATATTAAATATTATAAAAAGATATGCTTGATGAGAATCAAACTAATACATATCAATGATCAGACATCAAATAGATAGAAACTTTTAAAAAATATATGCTGCAAATAATTAAAAATCAGAATATAGACACTTCCCAAACTATGTAGATCTGATTTACATAATAGTTTTGATAGCAAAAATTATTTGTTCATTGTGTTATTTATTATTGGTACTGCTTATTAAATTTTATAATAAATGTGATATAAGGCTTTACAGTTTTAGTGAAACAAATAAATGCAACATGTTTTTTCTTCTTATGAAATAATTTCTGATTTGTCCTTTATTTTCTTCAAGAAAATATGGTCACCATACGTATAGTGAATTCTGGATTATTACAGAGTTATCTTCTATTAAATTGTCATTGATATTTTGAAAAGATAGCTTAGCACTTTAACAAAAAGTAAAATATTCTGTCAACTTCATCAATATTTTTGGAATTGGTCAGATTAACAACATGGAAAAGCTTCAGTTTTCCACTCATAGAGGAATCAGTTGGACTATCCAGGTTTATGAAGAGATCAATTGTATTATGGAGATTGATCCTCAACCTCTATAGTACAGTTAATTCTCCAAAGATGAGATAACTTTGGTAGAGATTGGAATAACCCTGCCATTTAATTATCAGGGAATGATTGGAAAGTGGGAGTTAAAAATAAAAAGCTGTTAGTGGGTAACACACAACTTATAAGTATTTAGGATAATGGAAGCAGTTTGATTGTGCAATTATTAATTTTATGTAATTTCAAAAATAAGTACTTACTTGACGTAGTGGTTCTGGTATTCTATATGTTGAACACTGAAGTACTGTCCAGATTGCTGTTTCTAATGTACATCTATGACCTACTGATACTATTACTGGATTCTTGTTCACTTTAGTTGTTTTTAAAGCCTATAAATAAAGTAAATAATAATGTAATAATAAATTTTTAATGTATTCATAAAATTTAAAATATTTTGTAAATATGGCATATGACCTGTAAAAATTTGTGTTCTATCTTCAAAATAAAATTTTAATCTATAAACTTGAATTAAGTAGATATTAGTATGTACATTTTTATATACTTTTTAAAGAGGAAAAATATATCTTAATATATTGCCAATATACAGCATATGAAATCTTTTTAATTTAAATTTTATACTCTAAAAATCTTATATTGTATAAGATAGTTATTTTTGAAGCAAAATTAGTATTCTCAGCAAGTATTCATACAATATATTACTTGCTGAAAATATTAATTTTGTCAGTTAATTACAGAAAAAATCCTAACATTATTAAAATCATTTAACATTAATGTAATTAATTTTAAATGTATCACTTTTAATTGTAGGGCCTATAGTGAATGATGAGAGCTTTCTCACATTGTAAAATTTCTTAGAAGGGCTTACCTTGACTGATCAATGGGAGCCCATAAGTTAGATGCTAATAAAAAATAATATTTTTGCTTTTAAATTGCTTGAATGATATTTATCGATTGTGAATCTAAATTAGTTTCAGAGAAAAGCATTATTTTTAAATCTTATAGACTGGAAAATTTTCATATTCTATAATATGTGAATTATATTTTTGTATCATTTAAATGTAATAGTTCTAGACAAAGTTTTGTTAATTCATCTTAAAGGCTTTATATTCATGGTAGTTTAATACATTATATTTCAATTTATAGTACTTTTAATAGTTTAATATATATTTAGTGCTATGCCTAGAAAACTGATTGCTGGCATGCAAAAATAATTTTGCTTTTACTTTTGAACTATTAGAGTAAGTACATATATAATCAGTGGTATAGAAAAAAAGATAAATGAGAACAAGAAAATTATTTAAAATAATTTAAATTCTCATAATAAATAAGTTATCATAAATATTTATTCTATATATACATAATGGTAACAAATGATTCTCATATAGGAATATAAATAATTTAAAAATTGCAAAACATGTTTTCAAAGCTTTTTATGAGTAGAAAATATATATTGTGTAAATTAATGCTTTCCAATATTTTGTGTTGAATAGATTATGAATATATTTCCAAATTATTCTTGTAGCATTGCTGATTTTAAATAATTTTTAATTATTCAATATTTATTCAACTTCATTGGAAAGAAATAAGATGTAGCACATTTTAAAAACAGTACACATAGCACATTTATCTATACGTTTTTAAAATGTGCAATGCCATTTGCAGTTTGTAGAGTCACTATTGGGAAACTTATTCTTTTATCCAATATGTTATCAACAAAATAAGAAGTATTTGAATCAGCAAGAAGTTTAAAATTAAAATCAGTATTGCTTAGAAGTTATTAAAAAGATTCTTTTGTCCATATGTTAAAAGTTGTAGCTTTTCATCTGGAGAATCTGTGATAAAATTCTAAATCTTCATTTTTAAAGTGTCTGAGTCGAGTTCATTGATTCTCATCTGTCAATATATCTATCATACTCATTGTTAGTTGATAAGTTTATGACAGATATACCAATTATAAAAAACTGAAATGCATAAATGGCAAAATCAGTAAACCAAATTAAAGATGTTTAAGATACTGACATACTTTAACTTACAAAATTTAACTAAGTTTGAGATTTTTTTTCAGTAATGAATAAATATTTCACACTTAGTTAATGTTTTGTAAAGTGTGAGATTATCCAGCATTTTAAAAACGTATTATCCTTTTCTTAAAGGTGCAAAATTATCAATGATTTACTATAATCAGTTTTCTGTATATTTTTAATATTATTTGAAAATTTCTGTTTTAGTTTATTGAAAACATATAAAATTATCATAACTAATAAAACATTATAACCAATTAAAACTAAATAATATCAACATATAGAATTATAAATATAATTAAAAAAATATTTTCTTTGCTTACTGCTCCAATCTTATTTCCAGAATTTCCATATAATGGAAAAGAATCTCCAATTTCTTTTAAGGAAAGAACCTAGATAGAATAAAATCATTGTTAAAAATTTTAAGCATAAATATAGAATTATTTCTATTATTTCTAAAATTAAGTCAAAATTAAATTTATTATTTAGATATATTTAATGTTTTGTATTGGCTATACAAAGGAATAGTCAAAACAGACTATTATTCATTTCTTTAGGAAATCAAAAACAAATTGTCATCTTTCTTTCTATAAGATTGTAATATGTACAATTTTACCGAGTTTTTATAATAATTGATGATGTCTTCAGGTAAGGGATGAAAATATTTCTGAATAATACATCAATCTGAATGTTTTCAAAAGTAAATTGTTGTTTATAATTTATTAAATACTTAAGAAGATTAGAAACATGAGTAATTTATTAAAAGTCTTTCAAAATAATAAATAGTATAAGTTAGATTTTAAAACTTCAATCAGCTATTATTTTGATTAAAAAAATATATTAAATCAGAAATTTTCATATTAATCAATAATAATAAACATAACATTCATTGAATATGTTAATTTCTATTTTCAAAGCATTTATAAAAAAACTAAGTTACCCCAAAAAATTATTATAAAATAGTCATTGATAGATAACCTTATTTTGATAATTTTCATCACGTGCTATATTATCCAAGAAAAAAAGATTTTTCGCAACTCCAATGCATGGAATATCTAATAAAACTCCTAAATGACATGCTGCACCAAATCCTGAAAAAAAATTTACCAATTTCAATCATTATTATTATTATTATTATTATTATTATAAATGCATATTTTAAAAAATTTTTGTAAATTAAGCAAGTTAATGAATGAATGAATCATGACCCTTTCATTATTCAAATTTATTTCTTTCTGAAAGTTCAAAATGATTAAAATTAGATTATTATTATTCTAGATATAAATTAGATTTACACTAGTTACAAACATTATGTTACATATAAATTAGATTATTATTCAGTTTATCAAAGTAAATAATATAAAAATTTAATTTTTCTAGTGACTTATTTAATTCCACTAAGTTCTTCAAAAAATAATTAATTATTTTCTATATTAATTAACCATTTTATGATAAAAATAATGAAAAATAAAATTATTTAATAATGTTTTGCAGTGTTATATGTTTCTGTTTATTTTCAAATTTTGTCAGTGTTTAGTAAAGGAAAATTTCCACATAAAAAATATTTTTGTTTGATATTCTGCAATCTCAAAATATTTAAGAAACAATATTCTAGTGGACCCCTATAATATAAAGGTATAATTTATTCAAATTAAATAACATTTACATGAAAAATTATTTTAAGATAGACTCCAGACAAATATAATTTGATATCAGTCTTTTCAAGTCTTAGTTCTTTAGATAGTCCCAATAATGTAAGTGAAATTTATTCAAATTGAATAATATTCCTGTGATCTACTGCTAAAAAAAATGAAATTTTTTCTTTTATTATTTTAATAATATTTATCCCATATCAATAATTTTCAATAAGCTTGATATTTTAATAGATAATAATAATACATGAAAAATTTATTTGAACTGGATAATATTTTTTCAAGTTATTGTGGCAATGGACTAACAAACTTAATTAAAATACTCTTTTATTCCATTTTTGGAATAGAAAGATCAAAAAATTTTCTATATGAATCAACAGTAAAAATATTTCAATAATCAAATAAACTGATTATTAGTCTAATTATATTTTAAGTATCATCTATAATTATTCTAAATAATTCTAATTTAAAAAAGACTTTTTCTATCATAGTTCAATTTTAAAGTGATATTATTAGTGTTTTATTAAAAGTTGAGTATTTTGAGTTTATTACTTCATTAGTTATGTTTCTATTTACAACTGAAAAATATATAGTTCCATTTTTTTTATAACTTAGAAGATGACTCTTCAGTTTGCATCATTCTGGAAGTACTATTCTTTACACTTGGATCTTTATCAGATAATTTATTTTTATTTTTTAATTCATATGGCACTGAAAATTATCATCAATTTTGGTTTTTTCAATCTCCATCACAGTTTACCACTAAGAATCCTGTTATCCACATCCTAGAGAGTTACTATTAAAAACTTTAAATTTAACTGAACAGAATGAAACAAATCAACATTTGGGATTAATTTAAAGCTATTTTATTTAATTACTCTAAACTTATTATTTTTCTACTTTCAAAAATTTCAATTCATTACAAGCATCTTGTCAGTTTTAATCTCTTTTATAAGAATAAAGATATTAAATAACTATTAAACAAATACTAGGCACACACAAGCAGACCAATATTTTAAACATAATCATTTGCTTAGTATTTGTTTAATAGTTATTTAAACACCGTCGAGAGCAGTTAGGATTTTAGGTTTTTAGTTTTATAAAGATATTAAAACTAAAAATTCCTATTTTATAAAAAACTAATCTATTTTATAGAATAAGAAATTTTAACAAAAGTTTGTACTGAGAACTATTTATATAAATAAGATATACTTCAAAGTAACAACTTAGAATATATATTTTGGATGGATTGTCTTGTTTTGGACTTGTTCAACTAAATATTCTTCTATCATTGCATTCATTGAACAAATAAAAAGATAATCTGAGAAATATCTATTAATTATAACACCATCATCTATCTAATGCCTGTTAAAATTATAGAATTTTTTATATTAATCCTTTTATTTGAAAATTGGTAATATTTCATATTCTATAATTGGGAACTCATTTGTACATAATTTTTTAATAGCTGATTTATATTTAATTGCATAAAAACTTTTAAATATTAATTTACATAAATGATTCTTATAACAAAGGATTAAATAATTTTACTAACTATATCTGATTTTAAGAATTTTTATAATAATATCAGAAAAAACAGCTAAGAAACAGCAGTTCTATGAAATGATCTAATATCATTGAGTATTTCTGATTCTTAATATCAATTCTTAACAGTCCATATCAGGAAAATCTCTGACATAATTTCTAGTTTAATCTTATATATTTTTAATAATAATGAAAATACACATAAATCTTATGATTAATGGCATTTTCACTAAACATATTGTTATCTGAATAATATTTACAAATAATTGCTACAATCATCAAAAATCATCAATCATAACTTCAAAAAAATATTAGCTTGAAAATTTTCAGAATCATGAAAAATATATCATATGCTGAACTTTTGTTTGAAGGCAAAGGTTTCTATGTTGTTGCATCCATAATGATTCTAATTTATTAGAATCATTATGGATGCAGTAACAAAAATTTTCTGAAAATGTAATTTATTTTGAAGTTAAAACATTAATTTCAAAATGTAGGACTCAAGTGTTTTATTAATGGACCATTTACATACTACACAGCATAGTATTAACTAGGTATCTGGTATTGCTCAGAAATTTCTGAATATTTAGTACAGTTTATGGGCAACTTCTACACACCATCACAATGTCAACACTCTGGCTAGTAATAAAAAATTTTAAATTAATTTAAGCAAATTTATAAATTTTATGATAATAAGTTGACAATACATTATGCAGATGTATCATTTTATCATGTAGCTCATTTATTATAGTATTTGGAATACTTTAGCTTTTTATGCCAAATTTTAATGTTGATTTAACTAGAATATCATGTTACAATGACATCATTATTAGGATAATGTGACTTACAATTGTTGCTTCATTGTTAGATGACATCAATAAACAATACAATGTTTTGTAATGTCATCCATTGATATATCATGATGACATAATATTAATGGTTCCCAAACATTTTTGATTCTCGTACTCTTGCTGAATCCATGTTTTTCCAAGGCACCATCTAAAATTCTAACAAATATGGATTTGTTAGAATTTGAGATAGGGTGCCAATTATCAGAAATGTATTAGAAATTCTAATAAATATTATAAAATTATGAAAATTTTATATTTTGTGACACCCCTGTAAGGAAGCTGTGGTTCCCCAGGGTGCTGCAGTGCACATTTTGGGAATCACTGTATTATACTGTTGTAACTATGACCGTATGACATCATCCCAAATCCCAACAAAACTCTAAAAGATTTAAATCTTTTAGAGTTATGAGAATATTTATTTTAAGTATTTTCAGTGTGATCCCAAAATGCCAAACCTCTGGGATAATCTTGATTCAAGATAATTTATGTTATCTACAAGGTCACAGAAGTCCTAAACAAAATTTGGTCCTGACTGGTCAATAGTGTGGGAGCCTATGTGGGACAGAGAAACAAACATTGCATTTTATATTATACATAGTATAGTAATATATTAGTATTATTCAATATCTCATTTAAAATTGACAATAAATATTTTTACTCAATTTTCAATAATAGAGATCAATCAATAGATGAAGCAAAACAAATGACAAAAATTATTTTAAATAAACGATATAAATTCATCATACTTAGAAATAAATAAAAACAGCATAATATTTTAATTTTAATTATTTAAATTATTTTTTACAATTTAATAAGTAAATAATAACTCTCCATGACAGTTTTTGTAGATTATTCATATTGCAAATAATTCTCCATGAATGCAACCTATATATAAACATTTCTGAAATCATTATGAAAAACTTTTTGCAATAATGTGCCAAATAAATGTTGTAAGAAAAAAAGGATTTTCTTAGACACAAAAGAGGGGAAAAAAATGATAAAGGATAACATTTTATGTTGATATTGAACAATATCTAATAATCCTAAACATATCTTTTTATTTAAAAATGAAAAAAGTTTATTTACAAAATACATACTTTATAAATTATATAGATTTATATAATGATAAAAAATTTTTTTTATATTCAATCATCATTGTAACAATAGGATTGAATGACAATGATGTCAATTTTATCAGCAAATGAATTCACTTACCATTTGGATGTAATATTCCATTTCCATCAACCAAAATTACCTGACATAATAAAATAAAAAGTTATTAATAACAATTAAAAAATTCATAATTAAAATTTGGACTTTCATATTTTAAATCTATTACATTTTCTATTTAAGATAAAGCTATTATTAAATATTTAAATGATTTTTCCAGTGATTATTTTATAAAAATAAAATTTTCTTTCATCAGGAATAATTTCTTTAAAATGACACAAAACATTTTTAAATTTCCAAAATATTTCAAATTTCCAATTTTTAAATATTAAAATTATTTGTTCATTTAAAAGATAAATTGGAACATTTTAATTGTTCAACATATCTTTAAAATATAAATAATTTAATTAGTTAATTTAAAACTTGTTAAAAGTGATATTTCTATATTAAATTAAAATGGATAGTTTTATATATTGTTCCTTTCAAATTTATTATGAAAACAATTTATAAAAAATGTCATTTGACAGACTCCTAATAGCTTAATTTAATACTAATCTGCATATTTCTATTTCAGATAAATAAATTCATTGTATAAGTTCAATGAGAATGCACTAAACACAAACTAAAAATAATAATACTCAAAAGCCCTTTAGCAGTCAAAAGATTTTATTCAGTAACATTTTCAACGTGCTTGGCGTCTTCTTCAGCTGCTACAACACAAGTGTATTGAAAACGTTACTGAATAAAATCTTTTGACTGCTAAAGGGCTTTTGAGTATTATTATTTTTAAATTCATTGTTTAATTCTTCATAATAATTTTATAAAATATATGTAAACACTTTATCAATGGTATGTAAGATTATAAAAATAGATATTTTAAATGAATTTAATATCTTTCCATGTTAGATAAATACAATATCTAACATATTGTATATTAGATATGATGGGGTTTGGTTCATATCCAAAATATCATAAGTCAAAGTGATCACAAATCAGAAATTTCAAAAATTTATGGATTGCTCATTACCAATATTTATTATTATGCTCCACTTTATCATAATAAATTTTAACAAACACAAAAATTAGACATAAAAATAGTGGCAGCTCATGACTTGAAATTGAGGGTTGCTGCAACCAATGATCTACATGTGTACTTCGATGTCTACAACTTTCGAAATATGCATAGACATTGTGAATACAGTGTATATGTATTTGGACAAAATAGCAAAATTATGGCAAAAATTAAAAATATGGTTTATTGTCAATAAAATTAGTATAATTCAAATATAAGATATAACATATATAACACAAAAATTAAAAATATGGTTTATTGTCAATAAAATTAGTATAATTCAAAATGTTATATCTTTAACTGTAATGTCCAAATATTTAAAGAAATGGAATAAACAGGATAAGCACTACGAACTTGTTACTACTGGTGTAACCTGCATATAAAGAACAATGAAAATGAATGATGGACAGTACTGCATTACACTAATAGATCGCATCCATGCATGTCACTATGATGTGCTTATGCTTGCAAGAATACAATATGGTACTGTGGTAGACATGTACTGTAGTGCATGAAAACAATATGGTACATAGCAATAGTAATACGGTATGGTATGGTATGGTATGGTATTAGTGTTCTTTGCTCTCCTAAGTACTACAAGATTGATTATTATTTTTTATAAAAAAATAAGAAAATTGTATAGGATTGTTGATAATAAAATTAATTATTACAAGCAAATATAAATTAAATATATTTATATATTGAGAAAAAATGGGGGTGCTGCAGTTTCATAGTGCCTATGCATGAGCCTCCCGATTAAAAAAAGATGTTTTTTATATATCATACCATTCTGTATGGACTCAGACACACAAATTTCATTAATCAATCCTAGAATTTACTAATTGTATCATTGTCATAAGTATGAGCAATTGTAAGTCAATGGTGTTGTAATTGTTTTATGATAGTATAGTTTATGTAACTAACTTATGACATCTGTAGTTTCATAGATATAATAAGATTTGAAAAATTTTATCATTTTTGTAATGAGATTACAAAACTTCAAAACTGTCTAAAATTGAAATGCATATTCTTGAGATATTCTTGCAAAAACATAAAAATTAAATTACCGGTATACAATATAACATTGCTACAGTGAAAATATCTAAAATTCTGTAAAGTAACTATACTGTTATTTATTTATACAGTGTTTGATTACCTATTAAGTAGAATAGCCATATGCTTAGATTCTTCAGCTGAGAGAGTTTCTGATCATGTTTGGTGAATGAAGATAAAGATTGTCTTCTTAAAATTACTTTTATCAAAATAAAAATAGGATAATAATGCACCAACCATCTGAATGCATTGAATTTATTATGCACATCAAATCATTTTTGTTAGAAGATTATTCTCCTATAAAACAGTTATTGTTTAAAAAATTTAGAAATTTGGACGCAAGCAATTTAAATATTTAGGGTGCAATCCACTTAACACTGCTTTGCTCTTTATGTGGCCTTTCAATATTATATTATATCTTAAGTGACCTCTATAAGAACTGGGTTTGATCCTCTAGATCAGGGGTGTCCAACCTTTTGGCTTCCTTGGGCTACATTTGAAGAAAAAACTTCTCTCGGGCCTCACATAAAATATACTAATTCAAACGATAGTTGTTAGGTGGCCGGATGACCATATGGTAATCATTGGCATGTCACACAGGAAGGGGGTCTGGAAAATTCGCCCCCTGCATTTTGCCTTTGACAATTTACCCCCAGGACATTTTGCCCCAGGACATTTTGCTCCCAGCACTTTTCACCCCCTGCACTTTTTGCCCCCAGCACATTTTGCCCCCTGTAGATAATGAATAGGCTACAAAATTGCAAATAATACACCAAGCTTTTAATGATTCTAATTTATTTTATTTTAATATAATAAATGCACATTATTATTGTTTAAAACTCAAATTTGTATGCAATACCTCTTAAGGCAATCAATCAGAATATGATTTTGAAAAAGTTCGACTATTCTTTTGATATGCATTAGGGTTCATCCATAAACTATGTCACGCTATTTTGGACACTTTTTTACCCCCTCCCTCCCCTTTGTCATGTTTTGTCACACTACGCTTGACCCCCCTGATCGTGACGTAACAAATTGGAAGACACCCTCCCCTTCTATTTAAAATTTTTTCTCCGATTCTACGTAAAAAAATAGAAAATAGGAATAATTTTACATTGGCATTTTATTACATATATTTTTTAACTTACAAATAAACTTTAGCAGACGTGGATACAAATTTCTTAAAATTATATATCATATTTTATTTTAAAAATATAGCTTCAAATATATTACATTACCATCTTTATTTTTTGAAAAATAAAACATGAACATCGTCTAATTTCAAAATAAAACTAAAAATTAAAAATCTAACTGTTCTCTTTGGTGTTTAAATAACTATTAAACGAAGTCTAATTACACATAAGCAGTCAGGTACTTTTTTAACATAATCATTTAATCTGAGTAATGTTTTCAGCTTCTACACCATCATCAGCTCTTACAAAGAGAATTTCCTGATATGCAAAATTGTGTTCCACCAAATCTCATAGACCCGTTAATTATATTCTGTATACTTAATAAAAGTCTTACTTTCATTTTAGTACTGTCAGTGATGCGTGAGCTACAATAAGTTTTGTTTTCTTTGTTTGATTTGTTTTGGTTTATGATAGAACAAGGCTGTCCAACACGTGGCCCGCTTGCTGCATGCGGCCCAGCGCTATAATGAATTCGGCCCACTTCCTTAAAATATTGAGATTTTTATGCACTTATTTTTTTAATTTTTTGAAATTCGCGAGGCATTGTAATACTTTTTAATAAAAAATGTTACAATGCCGCAACATCATCAAATATTCCACTAATAAAGAAAAAGAAATTTATTTTATTTTTGTATTAAAATAATCAATTTAATGAAGTTTTTATTATTTAAATATTTATCTACATTTCTTATTTCCATTTTCTAAATTATTTCTTATTTCAGTGATTTAAAAATCTCTTGATCTCTTCAATGATTTTAAAAAAAATTCTGAACTAACAGAAGTTAAAGATTATTATGCTATGACATTTTTGCTTATTTGTCATGATGGATATCATATACTGTATAGTACATTATTTACTTACTTTTTTGCTCAACAACTATCGTTAGAATTAGTATATTTTATGTGCGGCCTGAGACAATTTTTTTCTTCTA
>AYEL01089329.1:0-14677 GCA_000484575.1 Olivierus martensii | reverse complement strand
ATGACTTGCCACTATCAAAAAATATCAAACATTTCATTGGATGGCTAAGATTTCATATAGAAAATCGTGATTTCTTCGATCTCATATAATGAACGAAAATCGTTGGATGGCTAAGATTTCATATAGAAAATCGTGATTTCTCCGATCTCATATAATGAATGAAAAGCTATTAAAGAAATAAAATTCGGAAAAATTTTTTACATCTGTAGAAAGACAATAAAAACGTATTTAATTGTAAAATTATCAAAAAATTTAAATGAAAACTAAGCGAGATTTCACTTTTTTAATTTTTGCTAATTAATAAGGTTTAATTTGTAAACAATCGTAGACCATTAACATTGAATATCCACTAAAGTGGCTGGGATTTCGATAAAAATTCCAGATATCGAGGGTTGACTATATTTGAAATTTTGTAGCCTATTCATTATCTACAGGGGGCGAAATGTGCTGAGGGCGAAAAGTGCTGGGGGCGAATTTTCTGTAAACCCGCAGGAAGACCCGGGTCCGGCATCTCCTGAAAATTTTTTTGGGGTTTCGGGTCCGGCCTGGCGATCCTTGTCCTTCAACATCCAATCCCCTCCAAGTGTATGTGCAGCCCATGATTGGAACTGGTCCCATCCCTTAGTAATCTCACTGATGCATAAAACAAAAAAAAAAACAAACAAAATATAAGATAGATGTTAAGCAAAAATTTAGTAAATAATGTACAATATAAGATAGCCACTACACCAAATAAGCAAAAATGTTCGTACATAATAATCTTTGACTTCTTTTCATTCAGAAATTTTTTAAAATCATTTAGCAGGTCAATAAGTTTTAAATGCATATAACTTTTATACTGCTCTTCAAGACTACAAATGAAAAGGAAGCTTAATACTAGCACACTCGAGCAGGCCACTTTTTTTAACACAAAAATCTTTATAAATAAAGTTTAAAATTTTTTATTTATTTATTATAAAGTTTTTTTGTATTAAAAAAAGTGGCCTGCTTGAGTGTGCTAGTATTAAGCTTCCTTTTCATCAATTAATCACTGAATAAGAAATATTTTAGAAAATGGAAATAGGAAATGTAGATAGGTATTTTAAATAATAAAAACTTCATTAAGTACATAAAAATCTCAATGTTTTAAAGAAGTTTACAATTTTATGTTGGGCTGCATTCAGTACAGCAGTGGATCACAGGTTGGACAGCCCTGCTCTAGATTAAAGCAATGATATAATTATTCTTACAAATTTCATAAACTTGTTAAATAAAGTTAAGAAGTTTTGAGTTATGGTGATTTGAATTACAATCAAAAATTTGGAATATTGTTATAAGTTGGGAAACCTATATATGAAATATTATATTTTTATTTATTTATTCCATATTGTTATCCCAAATTTTTTATAACAGAGTCAATTTACTAATTATAATAATAAATTATTAATTATTTAATAATTGAATCATAATATAAATTTAAATTTAATCTGATTATAAATTACCTGAGGCATATATTCAGGATGAAGTGATTTTATTTTCTCTACAGAATTTTGCAAGAAAGAAATTTCACGGAAAGCTAAGAAACCTGGAACATATGGTGTTGTAACGTTTACAATTTCCATATCTTCATATACAACCTGTAAATATTTCTATTATTAGTATAAACAGATCATCAGTTATCCTTATGATAATTGTTAATGGCAGAAATAGTTTGTCAGATTATAATCAAACAGCATAATTACACATGTTCAAGTTTAATCCAATTGATGTCTATCTGTGAAGAAAATGAATTATTTTTCAAACATTGAAGAATGAGTAAAAAATATTTTGTGTTATTTTGACAAAAACTCAATCTACAGCACTAAAAAGCAGAAATTCTTATTTTTAACAAAACATTTTCAACCTTTACAAAAGTCATCCATCAAGTACTAATACAATAAGAATAAAAATAAAAATTTAAGAACAGAGAGATTTTTTTATTTCTATTTTTATTGAAATAAAAAATTTGATGATGACTTTTTGCAAAAGTCATCATCAAATGCTTTAATCAAGTAGGTAAATATTTTCAACTTTTACAAGGTTGAAAATATTTTGCTAAAATCAAAAAAAATTTTGTTTTTTTAGTGCTTTAGATTGAATTTTTGTGGATATACATGAAGCAGAAGATATTATAATTATTTATGTGATATTTTGTCTTAACATATCTTAAATGATTATACAGGATTTTTAAGTTTCAGATTCTAAAAATTTTAAATGTTTATTATTCTAATTGAAATGGCAATTAAAAATAAAAATTGAAACTAAATTTAATAGATTTGAATAATGACAATCAATTTTATTTTTTCTCTATAATTTACAATTTTATTTCTTTTTTCAGTTATCAAAAAGTTTTTTCAAAATCTTTTAACATTCAATTCTGATAAAATAAAATAAAATTAATTTTTAAGGCTTTTCATTCTGATATTACAAAGCCTATGTCATAAATTAGTAACTAAGTTTCTTTCTATTTTAAGGTTAGATTAACAAACACCGTATATAGTATAGCCAGAAAATTTCATCAATTTTTATTAAACTATAAGAATAAACTGATATAGAACTATTTGAATATTGTAGCATAAAATATATATATTACTTTATTTTATGCTAAAACAATTAATGAGAGCAACATTTTTTTTTTTAATATTAAAATATGCAATTAAATAAAGAACATAAAAAATATTGTGAAGTCAAAAATATAAGAAATTTGGTAAAATGCAAGATGATACAGCATTGGATTTTATTGCTAACTTTGCTATGTTTCACTTTTTAATAATCAATTCTTAATGATTATTGTTAGATTAATTGTTGACCATACTTTGTAAATTAAAATTATATTTTCAACTATATCATATACAGAAATTCCCTGACTTATGTAGATAAACTAAAATCCTACATAATTCAAAAAGTATGTATATTGGAGCCTGCCCTATACAGTATTGCCTATACAGTATGCCATTGGATTTTATTGCTAACTTTGCTATGTTTCACTTTTTAATAATCAATTCTTAATGATTTTTGTTAGATTAATTGTTGACCATACTTTGTAAATTAAAATTATATTTTTAACTATATCATATATAGAAATTCCCTGACTTATGTAGATAAACTAAAATCCTACATAAATCAAAAAGTATGTATATTGGAGCCTGCCCTATACAGTACTATTTTGTCACAAACACATAATAATAAAAGTAAATATGCAGTATTAAAGAATAAGCACATAAGTCAGTTGGATTAGCTGTATGGTAAAGTAGTCACTTACCATCCTGGAAGTCTAAGTTCAATTCTGAATCCTGCACCTCCAATTTTTCAGGAAGAATCAAAATCCAGTTCATCAATTAAAACCAATATAAATGATGAAATTGGAAAAAATATGAATGAAATACACTGCACAGCACATATCTTCTCATATCTCTACATTATAACTTTATCCACTCAATCAGTAGATTTTTTTTAAGTCATGGAATTTTTATGTAAATATGGATCTACATAAGTCAGGGATAATTGTAATTTACAAAAAAGAAGATAAAATATTCTAGTACTTAAATGATTTTTTTCTTATAAAAAGTGTCATATTGTGTATTAAAAAAGCTCTGACTGAAAAAAATTTTTAAATAAGATACTTACATTTAAATCAGGTAGACGGCATACAACACAAGCAGTACAAGCTTCGTCCTCCTTGTCTTTTCTATAAGAAATATCTACTCCTGCAATATACTGAAGAGGGACATGAGCAGAATTTTCTTCACTCTCATTAACATCTCTTAAGGTCTGCCATTCTTCTGAATCAGATAAAATCAATTTTTCTTTTAACTTAATCTGTTGTCTGAAAAAATTTAATAAATTTTTATAAAAATAAATGATAATTTTTAAGAATTATATATGTCAAAACAATTACAAGAGAAAAGATTCTTAGATTGTTTATAAATAATCAAAGTTTGAGCAAAATAAATATTTAAATTATTTACATGTTTAGTATGTTAAATGAACTAAAGCTTAACTATGAACAACTGAGTTCTGCTACTTCTAAAAATACAAGAAATCACACAAGCACTTGAAGCAGAATAAATACACTAATTTTATAGAGATATATATAATATATATTACATATACTAATAATACTATTGTTTTCCTATATAATAAACACTACATATACTAATAATACAATTGTTTTCCAGAAACGTTTTCAGCCTACTATGGCCCTCCTCAGCCAGTAATCTCAACACTTGAGATTACTAGCTGAGAAGGACTATAGTTTGGAACAAAAAATTTTAGAACATCCTGTACATACAAAAATAAAATTTAATACACTTTTAGCTATTGCTAATATATATAATATAATATTGCTAAAACATTTTAAACATGATAAATATTAATAAACTTGAGATTTTTTTAAAAAGTGTTCTATTTCACAAAAATAGGTACTTACTTTTGGAGGTACATATTGTACAATTGTACACCTAGTGCATACATTTTGTATAATTATACACTATTGCATATATTTTGTACAATTGTACACTTATTACATAAATTTTATACAATCGTACACTATTGCGTACATTTTGTACAATTGTACACCTAGTGCATACATTTTGTATAATTATACACAATTGCATATATTTTGTACAATTGTACACTTATTACATAAATTTTATACAATCGTACACTATTGCGTACATTTTGTACAATTGTACACCTAGTGCATACATTTTGTATAATTATACACAATTGTACACCTAGTGCGTACATTTTGTACAAGTGTACACTTGTTGTGTAAATTTTGTATAAATGTACACTCAGTGTGTACATTTTGTACAAATTTGCACCTGTTGCATAAATTTTGTACAAATGTACATTTGTACATCTATTGAGCACATTTTGTACAATTGTACACTTATTGCGTATATTTTTTACAATTGCACATGTATTGCGCACATTTTGTACAAGTGTACATTTGTACGTCTATTGAGCATATTTTGTTAAGTTTTAGTGATTTTTTATACAATATGACCAATTGTACATATTTTGTATATTTGTTTACTTATACATATTTTGTTAAATTATAGGCATTTTGTACACATTTTCATCAACTATATGTTATGTACATTTTCTATAACTGTATGCATCGGTACACCTATCTTAGATCGTTTGCTAAATTTTAAGCATTTTGTACCTATTTCACAAAAATAGGTACTTACTTTTGGAGGCCAAAAATATATGTAATATAATTATATTATATATATGTAATATATATTATATATATCTAATAATAAAATAGTGTATTTATCCTGCTTCAAGTGCTTGTTGTGATTTCTTGAAAGTTTTTAAAAAATATACAATAATAGTAATTTCAGAGATATTAGAATTCTTAACACAAATAACTTATAAATAAATAAATACCCAACACACATTATAAAAATATTAAGTACAGAGTACAGATTTATTCATAGAAATAAAGACCAGTGATATATGGATAAGATAATTATAATGCCAATTGTCATATCTACCATTGCTGATATCCCCACAATATTGAATCAAAGTCTAAAATGATAGATTTACATGAGGACAAGAGATATAGAAACCAAAAACTCTAATTTCATGCCATACAGTTAAAAACTTTTTCAATTGCAGACATAATTTTTATTCTTCTTTGCTTAGGTTAACTGATATTTAGTCTATATAATGATTTTTGCTGGGGAATTCTTTATATAGGAAATTCAATAATAATAATAAATGCAATCATTATTTAAAAAATTTACATAATTATAATATTTTTATTTAAATTTTTAATTTACAATATTTTATTATTAAAGGATTATGTATGCTATATAATAAAATTGTATATTTAATAAAAGTTGTCATATATGATAAACTATTTAAATAAAAATCTATGACAAAATATCATTGAACATACAGAAGTAATACATTGTTTAAATAAAACAACAAATATAGGTTTTCATTCAAAATGATTTCGATATATATTAGACTACTGTTTAGCTTTCATTTAGACTAAATTTTTAATTTAGTCTAAATGAAAGCTAAACAATGCATTTCTAAAGACATGAAACCATTAATGTGAAATAAAGTACATTGAATTATTTTGAATGCTTTCCTGAATCATCTTAGCACAACATATTATTCTATAAAGTAAAGGATGTTTTGTTATAGATTTTTTAATTGATGTATTAATACATATAATAATAAAAAGCCCTTCAAAAACAGAAAAATTGTTAAAAATTTCTCATGTAAATAATCAGTAATTCAAACAATTTAATAATCTGAATATATTGTTACATTAATTAATTCAGATACTAAGATTGCACTGTAAATAGTTGAATAAATTACCTAAATTTTTTGTTATTATTTTTTCAGATTTTATTTTATATTGTTTTTCTATAAGAGGCCAAAAAGTTTTTACCCTCATTATGACATGGATGTGATAGATATATAAAATTTGTTCCTCCAACTTTTCCTTCTCTACATATCCACCTCCTAGAGCTACACACTTCTCACACCTGTGGAATAATTGCTTAATCTCTTCTTTGAAGAAGCTGGCAGATTTGGAGAAAAACCAGCACTTCATAATAATAATGACTTCATCATCACAGAAACTTTTTCTCTGTAAATATTTTTCATATTTTGAAACAAGAAGAAGTCTGAAGATGCCATGTCAGGAGAATAGAGAGCATAGTACAAGGTTTCATAGCCATATTTGTGCAGTAAAGTGACTGATTCTACAGCTTGGTGTGCAGGTACATTTTTCAGCTACAGCAACACACTTTTTAACAGCAAACCATATCTTTTTCTTTGATACTGTTCCATCATTACTTTTGTAACAAAATCCTAGAGTATGCTCGTCATTTTCGAATTTTTTTGTAAGTAATTTGTCAGTATGACATCTTTGCTGCTCTAAAACACAGACAACATGACTTTGCTAGACAGCTTTCACTTAGGTCACTCTGCAGGTTGATGTGAACACATTTGAATTCTTATTTCCATCATTTCATAATCTCATATGATGGAAATTCCTTCCCATACACAGCTGACATCTCTTTGTTTGAGCAGTTTTTCCTTGAAGATGAAGGCACTGTATCATGGCTCAATATTTAATTTTGCCTGCACAACATCTTTTTTCTACTATCATGTTTCTAACTACAGATAAATAGACCCTGTCAAAACAAAAAAAGGCATGCATATTAGTAAAACAGATATATCATTGTTTACAATTATAATTCTATAACATATATACAACATGTGAGGGTAAGAACTTTTTGGCTTCCCCTTGTATAAAGTAGAATTCCAATAATCCATAACTATCAGAATCTCAGCAGTTTGATTAATGAATGTCCAATCTATCAGATAGTGATTTAACTGAGGATCACAAAGAATTAAGTATAAAATACTAATATAATATCAAATATAAAAGGTTTTACAAGTTATATAAACACATCAGTTTAGAATACATTATTTTTGACAGCCCATTAAAATAATTCAATATATTATAGGAAAGGGCAGTTTGTAAACTCCTGGTCTAGAATAATAGTCAAAATTTTTTGTACTTTTAGATCTTTGCTTCTGCTCTAGTCTACATTTACTGATTCATATTTTGTATTACTAATAAAACAGTTTTCAGCACTTATTTAAGTGAAAAACTATACTTTAATACTTATTAAAGATTTTTCGGCTTAATAAAGCCATCCTCAGTAACAACACTTTAAATAAAATGAATTGGAACAAATTAAATTCTTCGAATCACTATTAGTAATTCTATTAACAAGTGAAAGTATATTAAATGTATTTTCATATTTTGTAAACTAGCACTTAATTGATCAGCAATAGTTTGTTTTCACAAAAACAAAAATGTATTTTATAAATTTTTGGTACTTCCATACCCTCTTCAGTACTTCAAGAACTGAAGAGGGTATGGAAGTACAGACAATATTATACTTAAATAAAATACATTTTTGTTTTTGTGAAAACAAACTACTGCTGCTAAATTAATAGTTTATAAAATATGAATTAGCATACTTATTTAATTTCTTGAATTAATAGATACTTTGGAACATCATATACATAATTATAAAGTTTACCAAATTTTATCAGATGCTGGATAATTGGAATTCTGCTGTAATTAAGAAAAGTTTTCAAAATACTGTATTAGAAAACAAAATATATATTTTGGCAGGATTTTACTGTGAATGCAGTTAGTCACCAATAGAATTTATATTATGTTCAGATTGAATACAAAAACTCTAAGAGATTGAAATGTTCTTATTCTTGTTAGATTGCTAGAGTTCATGATGATTATATAATACAATAATATCAACAGAATCAGTAAAAATTGTAAACAGTAACACACAAACACAATATAAACCAATGGATGAATGACAGCCTATAAAATTAAAAATCTGCCTTAGTGAATTTTTTTATATTTGTTTTGTTCACTATATTGGACAGTGATAGAAATATGTGATTAGTAATAGAAATATGCATTTTCCATTTTGTATATAAGCATTTGATGTTTCATTATAATAATATCTGGCATTATTTCATTTTCATGAAATTTTAGATTATTGCTTGACAATTTTTCAATCATATTTTAATAAAAATACACTAAACATAATTAAAAATGGAAAAAAAGCATGTATACTATAGAATAACTCACTCTATCCAATTACGTAAAACTGTCAATGGTACACCATACTTTTTAGATTTCTCTTCAATATCCATTTATATTAATTAAATTTTAAAATAAAGTCAATAATGTAAAGTAAAATAAAAGTTTCGAAACAAATATTTCATCAGATTAACGTAATATCCGTTCTTTTTTTTTGTCACATGTCATTTATTTATATTTATAATTAATGTAAATTAAAATGCATTAAAATTTTATTATTTTTTCATAATACTTCATCTTTTTATCCTCATCTGGAGATTATATCATCATCTAAATTTCTTTCAAGTTCATAACTTTTAGAGGAACATCATCGAAGTTTTGAGATCCTGAAATCATAATGTAGGTGGCGCTCGAGTTTGTAGATGGAGGAACAAGAGGTGAAAAAAGAAGAGGATCTGGCAAAGCGACTCTATACTTATCCTCTCGTCAAAGTATGATTTATTATTTATTCCATTTTCTTTTGATTCCGTAGCATCTTTTCCATATTACAGTGGAATAAGTTTTTTAGAATTTTATATGCAATAGCTTTGAAATACCTGTTTATACATTGATGGATATACTTGTATTAAAAGAATATTTAATAGCTTTTTAATGAATTTATACAGAATCTTTAAACCAAATATTTGTATTAGTCAGTCTCTATATTATGATCCGGGGTATACATTCATTTAAAAAACTTGCTATATAGTCAACCATATAGCTAACACATAAGGAAGGTAAATCTTTATCCCAAAATATCCAATATTCATTTGCCATATAGCAGGTTTCAAAATACAGAAACTCCTATATTCTCGAATAATTTGAAAAAACTGAATAGTGAATTTGCGAATGCAGATCCAAAAAAATTTGGTTTACTTCCTTGGCACTAATTAATTTGAAATAATTATTACTCTTCTAATATTTGGTAATCTAATATTTTTTAATTAAAATTATATATTTCAAATATGGTTATTTTTAATATGGCTATTTAAATATGGGTATAATTATATATTAAAAAAGAAGGTTGTGTGCATTCTTGTACTTTACGTTATAGCAGACGAGGATTTCATATTAAATCGAAAGCGGTACTAATTTTGGTGTTTTTTATTGAATTATTAAAGTTATGAAAGTCTTTCCTGCCGTAGTGCTAATAATTTTTGTTTTTGAGTCTCTCTGGCAGTGTAGTAGATTAGAATATTTCAAATATAATAATATTTAGGACTACACAATATAATTTTATAGTGAAAATTAATAAATTATGAAAAAAGTTTATGTTGTAATTAAAGTTTGAGTAATTTAGATATAAATATGTAGTTAAATATTCATACCCACTTGTATACAACAACATTGCAGATAAATTTGCTATGTTTACAGTATTAAAATTTTATTTGAAGGATCTGAGTCTCATACTTATAGAATTTCTTGGGATTTCAGCCTGACATGTTGATCATTATTCTTCTCTTGCTGGGCAACTTTATCTTGGGCAGTCCATTATGAGTTTTGGACATAGGCATGCTTATAAGATGTGCTGGTGTGCACAGGCACACTAATATCTTAATGTGAAATTTCGTTTTTTGATTGAGTATTTAATAAATATTTATCTTGAAAAAAATTAATAAAATTCCTTGGGTGCACCTGTAATGAAATGTGCTGCACACAAATTGTCTATCATTTAGTAACTTCTGGATGAATGTGACACATGATAAGAGAATATATCTACCACTATATTATTTTGTAAGATATTAAACAATTCATATTTCTCAGTAAACTATAATACTTTTTTTTTATATATATTCACTTTGTATGCCTTTAATATGTCATGATGAAAATCAGGATTAAATTACTTCAGTAATGTAAAATTAGATGTCAGTGACTAATGAATGTGCTTCAAAAGTTGAGCATCCAAATATGTTAGTACAAATCAGGGAAGGTGTCTATATTCAAATGTATTCTGTAGATTTTCCATAATAATCATATTTGAATCAGTTAAAAACAATATAGAACAACTTGATCATAAGTGTGAATAAATGAATGTCAATTTACAAGTACTGAAAAATAACTAATAATAATTTATTGGGAACAAGCAAATCCACACAAACTCATTTTATGAATATATGTGAATAAGGCATTCAATATATAATAAATATTGAATTCTTATTGAATTCTTAAAAATTTTCTAAGTTTATAACTGTACTTGAAAAAAATTTGAGAACAAAAAACAGCAAAGAGGAAAAAATTAGTACAAAATGGTGTAAATGTATATATAACAGTTCAGTAGTTTGAAGATATATTAATTAAAAATTAGTGATTTTAAATGACAAGAAATTATTTATATATGCCTAAAAATAATAATAATATGATTATTTTTAAATGATTTACCTATATTTTCAATTTTTCAGCAATCAGATATGGAAGAGGAAATGCAGTCTGAAGCATTGGATTTGTGTGTTACAGCATGCGAAAAATATACTAATAATGAGGTTAGTTTATCAAAGCTGTTTTAAGTTAAAATATTTTAATTTTCAAATTAAATTTTAATAAAATTCAATACATAAAGATATAGTTGTTAAAACAGATTCAATTTTTATAGGCAGCTGCAAAATCAATTAAAGAAGCTATGGATAAAAAGTATGGTCCTTCTTGGCATGCTGTAGTTGGTAAAAATTTTGGAATGGAGTTAACTTATAAATTGCAAACTCTCTTATATATGTTTATTGGTGGAACCACTGCTGTATGTTTATGGAAATGTCCCTAACATGGATAAAAATATTTATTTATTTTATAAATTCCATTTGAAAGTTTTTAAATTACTTCTAAAGTATTGGATTATTTTAATGGATCATATTTAAAACTGGATTTGATTCAGTAAGCTATTGAAGACATTTACAATAGTTTTTTTTTTGTAATGAAAAGCAAAATCCATCCAAATTTTATCACCAAAGTTATGAATATTTTCTTTTTTGTTGTTGTTTGCTCAATATTTTATTTAATTAGCTTATTGTTTATATATTTATATACTGTATTACATAACTTTACAGATATTTTTAAATTTCAAAACTGTGATATTTATTAAAGCATTCCCAACATTTAAATATATATACTCGTACATATATCTTTATTCGTATGTATGAAATATGTTATTTTTTCTAATAACAATAAAAAATCATTAATCATAATATTGTTAATGATGAGTTTTTAAAAGCTTTCATATTTGTTGTGTAAATAAAAGTGAGGCATTATATTATAATTTATTAACCATATCTATACAAATAATTTACACATAGCATACTATGTCTGCAGTCTATTCCTTTTGTGTAATTTCAAGATCCAAATTTTTAAATCTTTGTTTTAAAGTCTCGATATTTAAAATTATCTTTCCCTAAGTA
This sequence comes from Olivierus martensii, assembly GCA_000484575.1. Lineage (NCBI taxonomy): Eukaryota > Metazoa > Arthropoda > Arachnida > Scorpiones > Buthidae > Olivierus > Olivierus martensii. The sequence goes on along the minus strand of AYEL01089329.1, from coordinate 2,617 downwards.
ACATTTACAGCAAACCCTTGCCGAACGCGGGATTATGTCATTAATACATTGCCCATATGGCAGAATCGCGTTTCGCAAAGTTAACTTTCTATAGAAAAAATGTGCTAGGTATAGTTCAAATTAAAAAAGTATGTATACCTAGCACATTAAACAAATCTAAATATTATTGTAATTAAAAGGGAAAATTTAACAAATATTAATTAAAAGGATTTTTATTATTGCTAATTAAGTAGGTACATGATGATGATATTATTTTTTTAAAAAGCTGGTGATTTTTGCTTGGGACAATGATTGACACAACTCTCTAAAAGTTTCGCGGTAAAGAGCGCAGAGTTTTTCAATGCCTCATAAAATGTTCGTATAGGCCTACTTGATTCGTTTAGCTAGTTCTCTTGCAAACGATGAAACACTAAGTAACATTTACAGCAAACCCTTGCCGAACGCGGGATTATGTCATTAATACATTGCCGGTACGGCAGAATCGCGTTTCGCAAAGTTAACTTTCTATAGAAAATATGTGCTAGGTATAGTTCAAATTAAAAAAGTATGTATAATTAAACAAATCTAAATATTATTGTAATTAAAAGGGAAAATTAAACAAATATTAATTAAAAGGATTTTTATTACTGCTAATTAAGTAGGTACATGATAAAATTATTTTTTTAAAAAGCTGGTGATTTTTGCTTGGGACAATGATTGACACAACTCTTTAAAAGTTTCGCGGTAAAGAGCGCAGAGTTTTTCAATACCTCATAAAGTGTTCGTATAGGCCTACTTGATTCGTTTATAGCTAGTTCTCTTGCAAACGATGAAACACATTTTTCAACTTCTAAAATTTCAATTTTCTGAGATGTCAAAACTGCATCTTTTTGCTGTTTTATCATCATCATTCTTCCTCTTAGATGTCATATTGAATTTTTGAAATTAAATACAAATGCAAAAGAAGAGTATAAAACTGATAAATACGTGATTACAGTTCTGCTAACATGAGTGAAATGATCGCAATTCGGCTGGGTCACTCAGCTAGCAGGCAGCACCAAGTAGGTTTGTCAGATACGCACATGGGTATCTAGCAACGCTGCAAAGTTGCAGATACACGCGATACGCTCATCAGTGTACCGCGTATAAATGAAATTCTAGCGTTGGACAAATTAAATGTAAACAATTAAGAGAACGCGTATGGTATCAAAATCGCGTTCTGCAATCCGCGCTCGGTAAGGGTTTACTGTATACAAATGTATCGAAAATATTAATTTTTTGGACAAAAAAATATGAATTTTAAAACATGGTAAAAGGTATGGAATTTTAAAACATATAGTATAAATTCATCATTTAATATAGAAGAATACTGTAGACATGGCCTCAAATATGTTAAAAAAATTTCAGATGGATATGGACAAATTAAATGTAAACAATTAAGAGAACGCGTATGGTATCAAAATCGCGTTCTGCAAATCCGCGCTCGGAAAGGTTTACTGTATACAAATGTATCGAAAATATTCATTTTTTGGACAAAAAAAATATGAATTTTAAAACATGGTAAAAGGTATGTAACATTTGGTATGGAATTTTAAAACATATGGTATAAATTCATCATTTAATATGGAAGAATACTGTAGACATGGCCTCAAATAAGTTAAAAATATTTCAGATGGATCAAATTTAAAATGGACATTTGTATCAATGCTGAGATCTAAACTTTCCGAAATCATTTTTTTTAAGAGCAATAATTTAGCATATAACTTTACATTAATATAAAGGATACTTCACAAATATCAAACCTATCAAAAATATTAAAAATATTTCCCTTGATCCAGAGAATAATTGCAGGATTTACTTTATTTGTATATACTGTATTTCTTATTTCAGTGATTTAAAAATCTCTTGATCTCTTCAATGATTTTAAAAAAAATTCCGAACTAACAGAAGTTAAAGATTATTATGCTATGACATTTTGCTTCTTTGTCATGATGGATATCATATACTGTATAGTACATTATTTACTTACTTTTTTGCGCTCAACAACTATTGTTAGAATTAGTATATTTTATGTGCGGCCCGAGACAATTTTTTTCTAAGAATGCTGCCCAAGGAAGCCAAAAGGTTGAACACCCCTGTGATATGTGCGGCCTGAGACAATTTTTTTCTTCGAATGTGGCCCAAGGAAGCTAAAAGGTTGGACACCCCTGTGATTGAATAGATAAATGAAATCGTTACATCATCAACATATAAAAAATTTTTATAAATTTTTAGGATTTAATTTTTAATCATAGTGATGTAAAATTATTGAATTTAACAATTTGTATACCATGACGTCACAATTTGCATGACACCCTCCCTCCCCAATGTCATTTTTCGTCATAAATCTCCTACACCCTCCCCTAACAGCGTGATGTAGTTTATGGACGGACCCTTAGTAATATATATATAGGATATATAATGAATAAACATATATTTTATATTAAAATTTATTTAATTAAAAATATTGTTTTTTTCTTTATAAGGAATTTTGTTTATCATCAATATTTTTTAATCAAAAAAATTAATTTAACTCTTTTTTAATGACTTTTTTAACATACTTTAACGGATAAATAATTATTTTATAAAATAATTTATT
>AYEL01089328.1:0-63830 GCA_000484575.1 Olivierus martensii | reverse complement strand
AAATAAAAACAATAAAAGCATTCAAACATAAATAGGTGAGCTGCAAGCCTGAGTTGAGTTTAGTTGAACTGCGAGACTTGGACAGTAAAAGTTAATAGTGAGCAATAAATTGTGAAAGCGAAAGTGGACTAAGAACTGTGAGTTATTCTGAATTAACGACATAAATTAGTGTTGTATGAGATAATTATCGGATTTTGTATTGAATTTAGTTATAGTGAAACAAGATTATTTTGTTTTGTGTGAATAAATTGGGCAAAACGAAATATAGCTGTATTCACTCTTTATTAATCTCTAAGAACTCGTAAACCCACAAAACGTGACAATATGATACTCTTTTAATTTGTAAATGGCATAATGCAAAACAATCAAAATAAAACCCAAAAAAAATTTTTTTGTTTTCATTTAAAAACCATGTAAAAGCGAAACTGTGTAAATTGAGTGCCGTGCAAATCAAGGGATAGGTGTATTTTTATTATTATTTAGATTGTTTATATGTAATAATATATATTCAATTATTAACAAATATTTGATAATTTTCAAAGAAAACTTTAAAAATTCCAATTGTTTTCAGTACTTAGTTGTCAATAGATGGTGAATAGTTTTAGACCAAGCTCAAGGTTGAAAAATAGGTTGGAGATAACAGCTTGTTCGTATAATGTGGGAAATGAAAGGATATAAACAAAATTAATGATAATATGTTTTTCTAGATTTTGAAAACCTTAATAAAAATTATTACATTTATATATACTAATAAATTATTACATTTCATAATAATTTAATAGTATATGTAAATTATTACATTTGGTATATTATTATTATTATTATAAAAATAATAATTTAATAGTATATGTAAATTATTACATTTGGTATATTATTATTATTATTATAAATAATAGTTATTCTATTTTATATAATGAATTAATGAAAATATAGTTTTAAGCAAAAGTATGTAAAATTCCTATTTATATTGATGACACTGGTCTACATGATTTTTGGAACTGATATGTCAATAAGTGTTTCATAAAGTATTTTTTATGCAAAAACAGAAACTGTAATCAGAAATGCTCTATCACGTCACATTTTTTTATTATCTTATTTTAAAGATCTATTTTATGTCATTTTGGGAAAATAAAAAAAAATCTGCCATCTTGTGAAATATGTTAGTAAAAATCACTCATATAATTATTATTAAGATTGCAGAACAAACAATATCTGCAAGAAATATTGACATCTGGCAACCACGCTAAAAGCAATGAGTCATCCACCAGGCCCAATGACTCATCTCAGCTATTTGAAAACATGCAGTCAGTCAGTGCAGCTACTGCCATTAGCACGTGAAGTTGTGTGTGGTAATTCGTGTTAAATTCTGCGAGTTCAGTATCTGTTACTTTGTCCAGTTAAGCAACAGCAGTTAATGTTAATACATTATCAATACTCGAAGTAGTATAGTTAATTTTAATTTTACATTGGCTTTTATTTACATAAAGAAGCGGCAAACACATTTGTGTAAAAATTCTCCGAATGCGTTTTGTTATGTATGTGGTGAATTCACTACAAAGAGACAGCATAAACCAATAACAGAATTGATGAAAACTGTTTATGGGCTTTATTTCAGGTGTCTACTAGGCGATCAAGATAAACAATGGGCACCGCATCTAACGTGTAATAGATGTTATGTTAAGCTCACTCAGTGGTTACGAGGGAAAAAGGAGCATTTGCCTTTTGGTATACCTATGGTTTGGCATGAACCAACAAATCACAATGATGACTGCTACTTCTGTATAACAAATATCAGTGGTTTTTCTGCAAAAAATAAATGTAAAATTGTTTACCCAAATGTTCCATCGGCTATGAGCCCAGTTGCTCATGGAGACAATTTACCTTTTCCCACAGCCCCACCTTCTTGGGAGGAGATTTCCGATTCTGAAGATAGTTCAGAAAATACTGCCGCAGCTCAAAGTTCAAGAGACAAAGATTTCATACCTGGTGTCTGTTACTTTGTCCAGTTAAGCAACAGCAGTTAATGTTAATACATTATCAATACTCGAAGTAGTATAGTTAATTTTAATTTTACATTGGCTTTTATTTATAATTACAAATTTTATACTTTCTGAAAAATGTAGAATTAAAAATTAATACAAACAACACGGCAAACACCAAAGCTACCCCCCAAAAGAACTGACAAATAACAAATGACATCGCACAATTCCATGCACGCTCATGCGCAAACCTGCAAAACTCAAATGTCAAATTGCAAAATCATTGAAATGTGAGGCATCACTGTATATACCTATACACTTTGATTTATGACAGAGTTTGGTTTGAATCGCATCATTGTAAGTCAGATTTAGTCAGAAGTTGGAAATGCTGAAAATTTTATTGATTTTTCACATCTAAATTTTACTAGGCTTCTATATATTATCTTAATAAACAGAAAGAACACAAAACTACAAGAGCCAGACATAAAAAAGGATTAATGGTCTGATATGTGGAAAGCATCTTTTTTTTATCTAGCTCTTGTAGTTTTGTGTTCTTTCTGTTTATTAATAACCCATTGACATGTAAAGATATCAAGGAAGTGGAACAAAAAACAATAAAAAAAACAAAAAAAATCAATCCTGATTTAATCAATATAGCAATTGTGGATTGGTTTTTTGCATTTATTGGTTGAAAATATGTATGGTTCCTAAATTTTTCAATTGTCAAAATTTTTTTAAATAACATTTTAAAGTTAAATAATTTAAATTGATTATATTATTAGAATTTGGATTATTTTTTTATTGAATTGTGCCAATTCTTCATTCTCTTCAATTATATTATATTGATCTTATTTTGGTTTTGGGATGAGAATTTTATTTTTGAAATTTTTAGTGAAATGTGAAATTTTCATAAATAAATTAATAGAAATTTAAACAATAAACGATAATTAAAATTAAGAAATAGGATAATAATAAACATAATATAAATAGAAACAATTAACAATATGTATATAGAATTTTTTTTTTTTTTTAGGAAAAAAACAAAATCAAAATCTGCACAGAAACTACACAAAATTAAAATTAGAATCTACACAAAATTAAAATCTACATCCTCTACACAGAAAATTATTTTCAAAATGCATTCAAAATTTTATTTTGAATGCATTTTAAAAAAATAACTCTCATTAATCAGTAGTCATATTTACTATTTTATAAAAGAATTAAAACAGATTAACAATAAAACTAAAGTTAAAGCAACTATTTAGAAGTAATAGCAATTACTTAGAGATTAACGATAACTTTGTGATTCCGTTAAAAAATATATAATACTGCCTATAGTCTGTATACAAACAGTGATGATAAAAGTTAGTTGATAGTGCAATATAATGATTAATATTAGAATTTATATTAATTAATTAATTTTTACTGCTTACATATTTGTTAATACCAATCAATCAACCAGTAGGGTATGATTTAACAACTAATATAATGATTAATATTAGAATTTATATTAATTAATTAATTTTTACTGCTTACATAATTGTTAATACCAATCAATCAACCAGAAGGGTATGATTTAACAACCAGTAGAGAAATATTGAAATATTTTAACAACTGGTATGGCCAGTGCATATTGGCTGAATATCAGCATTGTGTGGATCTATAACTGTATATTAAATAAAAACAATAACACTTAATTGTGAAAATGAGACTGAAGAAAGGATAATAAATCTTTAAAAAAAGTACAGAAAGAGAACTTAGTTTTTAAATTTATTTTTGTTCATATTGATAACAAAAACAAACTAGTGTAGCACTATTTAGCAAGTATTGCTTGCAGCTTCAAATTTAAATAATGCATAATGATTATTGGGTATATTTTATCAAATGATAAAAATGAAAATGGCTATGTATGTTAATCCTAGAAAAAGAAATACTCATTACTTTCAATAATTACTTTGAAATGCTATAAAATTACTAAAATAATGAAAAATAATCAAAACTAATGAAGAAAGAAATATGTATGTATAATAAAGAAATAATTTGAATGAAACGAAAAAGTTACAAAAAAGCTAAAAAAAAAAAAAGATTTGATAAAATTGCAAGATTATTAATGATAATTTTGGCTATAAAGAAAGAATATTATATTGTTATTTGTTAAGTTGTCATCTAATATATTATGTTCCTTTATCAAAATTTTCATAGTAGATTTATCTTAAAAATACATCTCTAGAGTTTTAAATATAATGAACTTTTTGCTTTTAAATATTGACAAAAATAATGATTTTAAGTAAATACATTATTTTGTACATCTAATTTAGATGTAAAAAATATATTGCTGTAATGAAATCATAATATTATTAATGAAAATTGAGATATTAATCTTTGACAAATCATTACATATCCATTCTAGTGATCAGTGAATCATTTCAATTAGTCTTTTTTTATAACATTCATTATTTTGGATTACTTCAGGTGTCTGTAAACTTTATATTCACATTTTAAAACTTTATCCTCATTGTTCTAATATTTTCAGAAATTTCACATTTCCGAATATTATTTGGTCCTAAAGAGATAATCTTGCAATTTATCTAGGTGAATTGTTTTTAAGTTTTTTAATTTCTGCATTTTATTGAAGTTAGCAAGAATGTTTCAAATAGTTTTTGTAGTAATGATTGCATTTTTCTCTCTTTTTCATTAAGAATAAAACTGTTGAGCCTTTTTTATTTTTATTTCTGAAATATTTTGTTTGAAGATTGGAGACATTAAAAAACCCATCAATAAATATTAAAATAATCTTTTTGAATCATTTATTTAAAAATTTAATTTTAAACAAAAATAATTAATACTAATTCTTTAATTCTCAGACATTGATATATAATTTCTATTCAGTTTAAAAAATTTTCTTATAATAAATACTAAATTTTAATAAAACCATCTTAACCCTTTCCAGCCCAAATTATTTTTAATTGATAAAAAAATTATTATATTAATTTTTGTCTTCTAAAATATTTAGACATATAATGCAGTATGAAAAAATTTTATGTTTATATTTATAAACAATTTTTTAATATGTGCCATATGGCAACATTAGGATAAGAAAAACAATAAGAAGTATGTTGAAAAACAAATTGCATTTATTTCAAGAAAAATTGTTTGTAACCAAACAATTGTTTGTAACCAAACAAAGAAAAATTGTTTGGTTAAATAATAGAGTGCATAATAAAATAAAAATAGGACAGGTCCAAGTTAACTTCCTCACATAGCGAAGTGCAAATTAACAGGAATTGCGCGAGACTATTAACAGGAATTGGCGCAATTTTGCGATTAAAAGCGTAACAGATTTAAGGAATTTAAATCATTAATGATCAAGATGTTTGCTAAGGAACCATATACAATCAGATTACAAAAATTTCATAACTGCATTCAGAAAAAAGGGGAAGATGTTCAAACTTATGATGTGAGGTTACAAACACTCACTGCTGAAACCATAATTGACGTAGAAAGCACTACAGAACAGGAAAGAACCGTAATCGAGAGGTGTAAAAATAAGGAACTAAATGAAAGGTTTCGTGTACAATTTTTAAATGGGATTGATGAAAAAATTAAATGAACGGTCATGTCACATGAGCCAAAGACATTTCAAGAAGCGCTGTTAGTAGCAACGCACGAAGAAATGATAGAACAAGTGGCCGGAAAATCCCGACCATTTGTTGGGAAAATAGGGGAGATTGACCAAGCGAATACCGTTGTAAATGAGTTAAACATCACAGAGCGCAGTGTAAATAATACAGATGACTTACAGACAGCCCTAAAACAAATTGCTAATAAGCCTGATCAATTAGAACCGAAAATGGAAAAAGTGTCGAACTCACAAACACCGACTGCCTCACAACAAGTAGTAACAACAGGGAGACAACAATATACACCCCAATACAAACCATATAAGGCATACCAATTTCGAGAATATAGTTATAGTCAGCCGCATTATGCCCTTAGATTACCACAGAATAGAACTTTATCTAATTGGAATTCACAGTCTCATCCGCAAGCAACTGAAAGCTATAAGCCAAGATTCGCTCCGAGGTTCTCACCACCACCGAGATTTAGCAGACCGCGAGGTAATGAAAGGGATTGGCATTTATTTTATCAGTCACCGTGTGCGTCAGAAAATCAATGTCGATTTGGCACACAACGAAATTTTTCACAAAATTTGTGGGATAATGATTGTAATCAACCCTATCATGATAGGAATTCTTGACTAGTACGGGATAAACCGGCAATTAAACAGCACACGGAAACAAATAACAGACAGCGAACGTATTCACGCGCCGTTATATCAATTACTGCACAAAAGAAAGGAAGGAATTTTGATAAAAATAATAACAACAAAAATACGATGCGATTTAAAGGAATGCGTGAAACTAAATTAACTAAAAATAAACAAAATTATCACCACCTTGTGAATCGACAACCAAGAGTATGGTCTATGAATCGGGAAACATTGCGTTACAAAACTCATTTGCCACAACGCTCTTATAATATATCGGGAATTACACAGGCAAACTTCTATAGGCCACCATAAAATAGAATTCCGTCTCATAATTGGCATAATCAATCTCGCTTTCAAGCTCCCCAACATTATTGGGAAAAAGATATGCACTCATTTCCTCAGTCACAGAAACTATTCTTGACGCAGGATAGAAAATGCTATCCCTACTCACATTTGCCACAGAAACGTATCTAACAGAAAATCTAGACAAGTTACTCCACAAAATTTTTGCAAAAAGCTCAAAGTATAATAAGCATAATAGACATTATAAATGGGAGAAAGTTAAACTATCTCAGGGCAAAACCAGATGTAACTGGGAAAAAGGAAATAATACAAAATCATCGGGAGCCAAAAATTTCTCTTGTTATTCTGACAATAAGAATAAACTATCATTGTGATAAACACAAGAAACAAACAAAGACTTTTAAAATAATTCAAGGACTGAAATTCGACGAGAATTCTGAGCCTAATTTAAACTGTAAAGTTAACGGACAAAATGTCCAATTAACGATAGACATGGGTGCTAACATTACATTGCTATCCTGTAAATTCGTTAACAGACTCGGAAAACCGATAGTACCACCTAGAGATTTAAAATCAGAGTTATCAAGCGCTACGGGACATGCAATTAGAATATATGGGACGTCTGACTTCACTTTTCAAATTGGTCCGTTGAAATTCAAACACACCTGTTATGTCGTCGATCCGCAAATAACCATTCCGAGTGAGGGTATATTAGGACGCGATATAATCACTCAGTACAATTTAACAATTTCACTATACAATTCAAGAATTACACTTGATAATAGCATACAAATAAATTTTAAGAGAGAAATATGCAACCAAGCAGTGATGATGAGATCTCTTCAGCCAAACACTGATGTTAATTCTGGAAACAAACATGATAGGAACCAACATATCACTGAAACTAACTTACAGATGAGTAATTGCCATGATGGTGCGAAAGCTATTTGTTTGTAGGACAAAGTCATACCTCCAACAAGAGAGGCTCACAACATCGTACAATGACACTCTGAAGCCATAACCAACAAACAAAAATTATATAGTAGCAAAACTAAATCTTATAAATTTTCGATAGGCAATCTAATTTTTGTTAATCAAGTTTACATTCCACATAGGACAAAACATAAATTTTATCCGAGGTTTACAGGTCCATATAGAATAGTTGGACAGCCTGGTCAAGTAAATTTTGTCATTGAAGATATCAAGACAAAAAAACGCATATTAGTTCATGCAAACCGTTTGAAACCAGCCATAGCTAGGTTAGAATTTGATTTACCCATGGGAGAGATTGATCCCAAGAACGGACAATCTTCTTCCACCTCTGAAGTTATTCCTGAATCTGAAGTAGACCCATGGGATGAACTTATATTTTCTTCTATGAGGCCAGAGCATGGACCTTCCCATGAAGTGGGAAAGGCCACCTCTAGTACACAACCACAAACTTCACACAACTATGCTTTATGCAGTAAAGGAGCCGTTCAAGATGAACAATGGGTTCTTCCTACATTCACACTCTCTAGAATTCCAAGAAGAACAAATATATAAGTATATTGATTCCACATCAAGATAAATTTTATTTTAAATCGAGTAAAATCTTGAAAAAACAAAATAAATAAATAAATAAATATAATTTACTAGTTATCTAATTACTAAACTAAATTGAAAAAGCACATTAAGCAGTTGAGAATAACTTTAGAATCTTTTTTAATAATAATACAAACGTTTTCGGCTTATTACAGCCTTCATTGAGCTGCTTAGATATGTTTCTACTTGTGCTATCTATATAACACTGTTCAGAGTTCTCATCTTTATTGAATAAAGGGATTGAATATATACCCGCCTTTCTCAATAAAGATGAAAACTGTGAACAGTGTTATATAGATAGCACAAGTAGAAACATATCTAAGCGTCTCAATGAACATAAATCAGATATTGCCGCAGGGAGAATGACGACGGCCTTAGCGAGCAAATCTTATGAACAAGATGTTATCATAGATTGGCCAAATGCTAATGTCATTAAGACGGTTTATGACAGCAGAGGCCTGACTATGTTTGAAGCCATAGAGTTGGTGAAGCAGATGAAGCATAATAGAGTTATTAATGACAATAGTCCGATAGAGCTGCCTATATCATGGACATGATGTGCTATAAATAAGTTATGGAGGCCATTTTGTTTTATTTATGCTATGCCCTTAAGGCTTTATATTGTATATTAAAGGATATATGGGAATAGTTCTTTATCGTGTATATAGGTTAACCCCAATATGAGGTTAACTTGAGGACATGGAGGATCCTTCTCTTATTCTTTATACTACGGAGGATATTAGCAAAAATTTTTTCTTATGATTTTTTATGTATTTATTTTCTTTATATATTTATGTAAATATTTTACTGTAATCTGTTATTTATTACTTATGTATTTAATATATGTATTGGGTTTAATTAATTTTGAATTCAATGTTCTATTATTCTAAATGATAGAACAATGGGTAACTGAATTCTATTTAAATTCTGTTCTATAATAGTATTCGATATTCAATGCTATGTCAGGAAGAAGCATGTACTGAAGAGGGACTGGGGGTCCGAAAATGTTAACTGGGTCCGAAAATGTTATACGAGCTTAAACTCCATTTATTCCTTGCTTAAAGTGCTGTTTGAACTTTCATATTAAGTTAAAGCAAGTCTATAATTGATATACTTACCAATTTCTGCAATATCATATGAACAAGAACTAGACGCTAGAATAACATAAATTGATGGAAATTCTATAATAGTTTTTCCTTCCAAATTTCTTTTAATTGTTTGAGATGTATCTAATTCATAAAATCTGAAATATTAAAAATACATGTAAAACCTTCTGAAAGAAAATATTTCAATTCAAATTTATATTTTATCTTCAAATATCTTTAAAAGATGCTTTGAAACTAATTAAACCAAACATTTCAAACCAAATTATCTTTGACTGAAATATTTGGTTTAATCAATATTTTATCCCAGGTGCTAGTATTGGCCTTGTTCAATAAGCTTCTATAGTAATCATTATATAAGCTTCCTGAAATGAAATTCTGCCTGATGCTGCCATAATTTAACTGGTAAGGCATTGGGGTGCTCATAGGCGCCGAGAGGCCGGGGAAGAGGGGACAAATTCCACAGCCCTATAAGATTGAAGGGCCCAGGCCGCTTCCTAACAATAAGAATTTATTATATATATGGGCCAAAAACCTGATTCGTACCAGAGCCCGGGATTTCTCTCAGTGCCACTGGGGGTGCTATCCCAAAGATCTTGATTCTATTCCAGAGCGGTGGCAAAATTTTGTTTTGGGAAAATTAATTTAAAAATTATAGTCTAATTATTAATTTCTAGATGATGCCACCTTAGTTCAAATTCAAAAATTAATTAATTATCAACTCAACAGATGATGGCACTATAACCTTGATTTAAAAATTAATCATTAAAATCAAAATGTTTAATTTGGAATTATTCTACTAGGAGTTAATTTGGCTTGAAATATTTGGTTTAATTTGGTTATTCCCCTAATTTGTTTCTATTAAAGATGCTTTGAATCTATTATAATAGAGTCTTAAATATTCGAGTCTCATTTAACTGAGGTTCTGCATTATCCAAGATGAATTGTTGTTCACCTTGTGTTGATTTTTTAATTTTTGTAGTAAAATAATTGTAAATAAAATTAAAAGTATTTTAAATTATAAAATAACAATAATTTACAACTGCTTTATTATAAAAATTAAAAATATCAACATGAGATGAATGATAATTCATTTTTAAATTATATAATAAAAGTCATTATATTTAGTAAATAGGTCTAACCTGAAAATAGTGTGCATATTGTTATGCTAATGTATTCAAATCCAGTTTATTTTATAATAATTTGCCAAACTTTCTGTGTTATTTGTGTTTTGATTATCCAAGGTTCCCTCTGTCCATATTATCATTGGATAATTTGGATTCTCAGGAATTCTATTGTGTAAGCTATTTATTTACCAGTATTTGTTTATTTTTGGTGTTTGATATGCTCTTATTTTATAAAGAAGCAAAATATAACAAATAATAAAACCAGCTATTTGTTATCAAATAGTAAAAAGCAATCCTGTGAAACTATATAAAGTAACAAAAAAGAGATGTCATAAAAATCAGAATACAAATAAACATTTTAATATAAATTAACATAATATAAGGAGATATATATCATCAGATAATGAATCTTTCGAGAGCCACCTTGTAACAGCCCTTTTACTAAACATCTTTAACTTTGCACCGACTTAACAATCACTTAATAAAACTTAATAAAAAACCCAGAAAATTACATCAGAAAACTTCTTCTACGCAGTTAACTATCGTATCTAAAATGCATTTCGGCAACATCCTCTTCAGTTAAACACATGTTAATTGCAAAAGATTTTTTACATAAATTTACTTATAAATAAAATTTTTTAGTGAGAACTTATACTGCTAAAAGTGCTTTTTGTTTCAGTTAAGGATAATATATTACATATATAAATGTAACCATTTATATATGCAATATTAGAATGCATTATAATTTATAATTGTTAATTGCATTTTACTATTATTTTATTATTACATTACTAAAAAAGTAACAATAGATAGTAAATTTTATTTTTAGTGTAATAATTTACATAACGATTTTTTTTATATAAATTACGATGCACAAATGTACATTAATCATTTTATTCAAGAAAATCTGTTTATGCTTAACTTATACCTACTTTTTACTGGCAGGTTCAGGCAAGTAGCCATAATTATCAAATCGAATGTATGTTGTAGGTGTTAGTGGTACATAATGTTTTTTGTTTTTTTTTCTGTTTTCTTTAGACATCAGTCTTTCCCATTTATTTTACCATAACTGTTTTGTGTTGCAATAGGCTACCGGCAGTTTTTTGGCCCATAAATACCAGTTTGCCTTTTGCATGTATACATCTGAAAATTTGCTGATTATTTTTATTTGAAGCAAAAATTAGCTGAAGAAAAAGAATTTTTTGTTTTATAAACATACAAATATCAATAAAAATATAAAATCTTGAATTATTAACTCATAAAATGTAGAGTAAATAAACAAAAATTAGAAAAAATAAGAAACCTAAGTCAGATTACATTCAGAGAATTTTTATATTATCTTCTCAATGTTGCCATTTGACGGCACTATACAGTCAAACCTCTTTAAGCCGCTCCTCTATAAACAGCCACCCTCATTATTTGCCTGATGAAAGCCAATAACAAATCTCCTCTTATGTTAAAACATGAAATTCCCTCTATAAACCGCCACCTCACTAATCGCCAACCGCCACTCATTTCTGGAGGCAAAACCATTTCATTAGTAGACAAATCAGTTGTTTAAATCGCCAAAACAATCGAATGGCAAGGTCAACCAACACAAATAGAAACACTAGAGAAGATGACAATTAAGTAATTTATCTGTTAACATTTATTAGACTGTAATCTCGCACCTGTGATTATTCAATCCCTGTTTTCAAAATGAGCTATTCCAAAACTTTAAACGGATTTTTACTAAATAACTGTTTAAATATAGAAGAAGACTGGAGACCTATAACCTCGACTTTGCTGTAAAATTATAAAAATACTGTAAAATTTAAATAATTGTAGAATTGATGCATGTTCCTTTTTTAACAGTCAATATGTAATTAACATAATATATATAAATTTATTTAAAATATGTTAAATAATTTTTTGGTTTTTTTTAAGTAAATTTATGTAAAAAATCTTTTGCAGTTAACATGTGTTTAACTGAAGAGGACGTTGCCGAAATGCATTTTAGATACGATAGTTAACTGCATGAAGAAGTTTTCTGATGTACTTTTCTGGGTTTTTTATTAAGTTATATTAAGTGATTGTTAAGTTGGTGCAAAGTTAGGGATGTTTAGTAAAAGGGCTGTTACAAGGTGGCTCTCAAAAGATTCATTTTAATATAAAGTTTTATGTAATATTGATATATAACTGAAAAATTATTGTGATTCAAAGATAAAACAATCATTACATCTGTTTGAACAGGAAAATTTATTAGATCATCAATATAGAAAGAGTTCAGGTATCTAACAAGTGAAATATAATTCTTTAATCAAATTTTTTTTATTCAAATACAAATGGATCTTATGAACAGAGAGGACAATAATGTTAGATAACTTACTGCCATTTTATAGCCTATTTAAATGTGATAAAGTTATGTAAAATTGCAGTATGTCTACTGTACTTTTTTTGATCCTGGTACTTTTGATTGTCCTGATTCTTTTTATATCCAAGATTCTGCATGCATTTTAAAACTATATAAATAATATCCACAATTTTTAGTGGAACTCTGCCATCTTTAAATATTGTAGTAATATATATATATATATATGCTGAATAGTATAAGTGAGAAATGAAAATTTTATAGCTCTATCTTCTGGATGTATAAACTTAAAATTTGGCATGGAGATATCATTTAGCTCACATCCAAAGGAAAAATCCAAAATCCCCAATTTTTTAAGATCTAAAAAAATTAAAAATTTTAAAAATGATATTTTCTTTTGATAAATAGCACAATATCCTTTAGCAGTTCAATTATTTTAAAAACACACTTTTCATTATTAGTTTTATTTTTATTATTGATCTTAAATTATTTATTTCTTTGATTGAAAACATTTAAATAATAATAAAATACTATTTAAATTAAAATTAATAGTCTTCAGTTTATGCCATATTTGTCAGTCAAGCTAACTGTGATTCTTTTGCAATGGGTGGTTTGTGATTTCTATTTTAACATTTAAATATTCTATTTTCATTTTTTTTTTTTTTTTCAAGTTTAACTTTTAATTTTTGACAGCTATTTTCAGAGTTATAAGTAGTATGCAAGAATAAAAACTTTATTCCCACTATGATAGTTAGTTCATCTAAAATATTTCATAAATGGAGAGGTATTTCTGAACCCAAGTGGTTGGAATTCAGGCAATGTCCCATTTTTAAACCAGAGAATCAGAGGATGCAGCCCCATGGAGTTAGTGGCAAAAGCTGCAGAGATGAACCGCTAGTACATTATAGCTATTAGTTATATTATATTTTTTGTTATTGTAATATTTAAAATTTTTTTATAATTTTTGAATTTAAAAATAAAATGACATATTGAAATATGCAAAACTTTGTAAATAGAGAAATGGTTTATACTTGATAACTAGTCTTATACTACAAAATCTTCAACTGATTTTCTAAATAAGTTCTTCTTGGTTGGTCTTCTGCCTAACAAAGACACTTTCTATTCATTGTTATAGAACCAGTCTATCTTGACTTATATAAGCCATTTCTTTTCAATATTCATTTAATAGATAAGGAAAAGCCAATCTTGGGGATATTTTACTTAACTTCTAAAGAACTATACTTTTAATATGACAAAAAAATATACAAACAGATCTGAAGAATTTGAATGAGTAAGATATTCTTGTAAAATTGATTATATATTTAGAGAATCACAATTCTCTTTATATTTATCATTCCAGAATAAATACTATATTTCACTATATTGATAATATATCTATCATTTGGAAAAATTCAAACAGTATGGCACACTTAGAGATTTATTTAAAGACTTCAGTTTAGACTTGTCACTATAATTTGACTAGACTAGTGAATAAAATATCCATTTATTTTATATGATGATCAACCTTATTGATATAAATTATATTATTACTGTTTACTAAAAATCATTATTTATATCTAAAAATGCATTTCATTAAAATCATAAAATACTGTATTAAACATAAAAATTCTGCATTTTCCCCTATTCCAGATATGCTCTTTTTATTAATCTTTCGTAACCTAGAAATCAAACTGCTTAAATTCATCAAACAATAATTTCAAATAAGCACTTTTTAGCAGTAAACTCAGTAAATATTTTATTTTACCTTGCAAAGTACTTTCGGCTAATAGCCATCTTCAGCGCTACATACAGAAGTATTCTAAAAACTATTCGAATATTACCAACAGTTTCAGAAGAATGATTTTAAAAAACAAGCAAAATGTTAAACTCAAATTATATTACATAATTATGCTATCTTATAGTAAAAACATATCAAATAATTATTACAATCAGCAAATTAAATCATTATTCATTGTTTATTAATTAATTTATATTATTATATTATTACTATTTTTATATTACAGTAGAGTCTTGATTATCCAAAGTAATGTGGAATGGGATACCTTATATAATCAAAAACTCGGATAATGTGGAAGTTTAGTAAATTATTATTAAATAATTTGGATTTGAATATATTAACATGATGATGTACACACTATTTTTAGATTAGATCTGTTTTTTAAATATAATGACTTTTATTATGCAATTTAAAAGTGAATTTTCATTCATTTCATGTTGATTTTCTTTTATTTTTGTAATAAAACAGTTGTAAATAAAATTAAAATATTTTATTGTATAATTTAAAGTATTTTTAATTTTATTTGCAATTGTTTTATTATAAAAATGAAAAAAATTCAACATGAAAACAACAATTCATTTTGAATAAACCAAAAAATCACAAAAAATCAATTAGACTGATTAAACAAGACTTGGTCAATCAAGACTCTACTATATCTAGAATTTTTAAGTTAAGTATGCTAAATTCAACATATAAAATATCAGCAAAACTTTGGAATCATAAATGATAGAAATATAATTGAGCATTATTAATCTAGGAATATCAGTTTAGTTTTTAATTATTATATATGTGTAAAAGAAAGTTTATTATATTAATTTTTAATTAACTTTTTATAAAACTATATATTCTCAAAGTAATAATACAGTAATTTAAATCAGCAAATTTTATACAAAATACTTTCAAAAATCAATTAGACTGTTGATAAATATTCAAGAACACAGTAATCTTTTTGTTATAGTCAAATACTAAATAATTTCATAAATAGATTTTGAATTAAGCTTACCACCATATATTATTTTTAATTAATTAAATACTTTTATATTATTTATTTATTATTAATTTCTGGTTTGCAAGAATTTTTGATAGCTACAAATGATAGTCTACCTAAAAGAAAAGCTGTAAAAAGTCAAAATTTTTTGCATAATGATCAAGTCATTGTGACTCCAATATCAAAACTTTTGTGATATTGCTCATTATTGCTTCATAATGATGTTACACACTAGTGATGTTTTGTTATGTCATCCTTGTTCTATCTTTTGTCTTAACTTTTGTGAGATCACTCATTGTTACATCATAATAATCACAAATCATGATTTGATGCCATCCATTGTTATGTTGTATGTTGGATCTTTTGTTATATCATTCATTGTTACATCATAAAAATGCCATATATTGATGACATTTTGTGATATAATGACTTTTATGTCAGAACATTTATGACATCAATCATTGCTTTTTCATAACAATATCACACAATGGTGATGTTTTTGTGATATTACTGGTTGCTATGTCAGAATGACATCACATCTGGTGACATTTTTTGATGCCATGTTGTTACATCATACATTGGAAATAGGATTGCACTAATAAGCAAATCAGCTGATTGATTATATTTTTAAAACTGATTAATCAAAATTTAAAAATTATTGATTAATGATATCATCAACAAATTAATAAGTATTCTTATTAATTTTATTTCCTGTGAATAAAAAAATGTTTATTTTACATGTTTATTTTACATTATTTTGAAATGTTTATTTATTTAATAGGATTGCACTAATAAGCAAATCAGCTGATTGATTATATTTTTAAAACTGATTAATCAAAATTTAAAAATTATTGATTAATGATATCATCAACAAATTAATAAGTATTCTTATTAATTTTATTTCCTGTGAATAAAAAAATGTTTATTTTACATGTTTATTTTACATTATTTTAAATGTTTTAAACTGCTGATTGTGCTTTAATGATATGTGAACTTTGCATATATTATATGTAAGCAGTTTTTAGTTATATAAATTTAACAAAAATACTTTCACCCTATATTGGTCATCCTCAGTTAAACAAACTATATATTGCTATTTGTAACATAACAACCATTTTCTTTCTAAACATTTACATAAATTTAAAAATCATTATCTTGGCAATCTGTTAAAGCTGTTCATGCTTTCAGTCCTTATAAAATAACTTCATTAAATTGGGTGCACATATTTTTCAGTGATTTCATTCATTTTAGAGTTCATATACTTAAAAACTATGATGTTCCTTTATTAATATTTTTGGCATACCATTGCCAAGCTGTTTTTAATCTCTGCTGGTAGCACTGCATTAACTATTTTATTGGTTTTTAACATATAAGGATTGAAAGCATGAATGGCTCTAATAGGTTGCCATGACAATGACTTTATATAAATGCTCTAGAATGAAAATGGTTATGTTACAAATAGCAATATGTGATTTGTTTAGTTGAGGATGGCCAAAGTAAACTAAAAGTATTTTTATTAAATGTTTAAGTTTGGTTAACAAAAAATTTATTTATTTTCTACTTGTTTGAAGGCTAATAATTTTTGTTAAATTAAAATATAAGCAGAGTAACTTGAAAGGCTTAGAATTAGATTATATATTATGATAGTTTTGAATAAATATATAAAGTAATAAAAATGTAAAGATTAAGTTTTTGTTACAAAATATTTTCTGCAAATAATCATCTATGTTTAAATTTACAGAGAAGGTCGTTGTTCTTTAGTGACAGCAGTATCTGTTATTACTTTTGATTCCTCCCATTTGATGTCTATACTGGATTCGTAGAATTTCTTAGCTATGCAGTTTTCATATTTCTGATCTTAATACTGGACTTAAGACCAGAAATATGAAAACTGTGCTAGCTAAGATATTCTACAAATCCAGTATAGATATCAAATGGGAGGAATCAAAAGTAATAAGAAAAAATGAGAATAAATTTTTAGCAGAGATGATAGTAATTCTAAAAAGAGATAAATATTTAAGGTTAATTAACATAAACAATCTGAAAATGTATCTAGTGCGTGGAATTACATTGTAAACAAATTATAATTTAGTTTTATAAATTGGCCGTATGGATATGTTTTGAAAAATTAATTAATTACTATTATAGTTTTAAAACAGTTTAATTTGCTGATTGTAATAATTATTTGATATGTTTTTACTATAAGATAGCATAATTATGTAATATAATTTGAGTTTAACATTTTGCTTGTTTTTTAAAATCATTCTTCTGAAACTGTTGGTAATATTCGAATAGTTTTTAGAATACTTCTGTATGTTGCGCTGAAGATGGTGATTAGCCAAAAGTACTTTGTAAAGTAAAATAAAATATTTACTGAGTTTACTGCTAAAAAGTGCTTGTTTGAAATTATTATTAATCTTTTTCAGAGTTAACTTACAAAATATTTCATAGGAATAAACATATTCAAACTATTTTTTAATAAAGATTCTATGCAATGTGAAGAAAAGAACTCAGAAGTTGATCAGCAATCAATCTCTGTTTTAATACTACTTTTCAATCATTTATTGATTATTAAGCAGTAAGACCATTCTATGCCTTATCACAAGCTGCCTACAATAATGGAGGGGTCAGCCAGCTAAAGAGGATGGGATGAACAACCTAGCCCTGGACTCATCATGTAAATTTTTCAAATGGTAAGATTTAATTTAATTCCAGGTCTTCTAAATGAAAAGATAAATGTTTCCATATGTCCAATCCAACTAACTTTAATAATCAATTTATTGCAACTAATGTGTTTGTCTATTAAATGAAATAAAATTGAAATTGGAGAAATTGCAGATAATAAACTGACATTTAAAATAGGAAAAACCGTATTCAATTTGCTTAATTATTGGGAATTATTATTATTATAAAGAAAATCAAATAATCTAAATTTACTAGCCAAATTATAACCCTTGAAATTTTAACGGTAACTTTTAATGATTAGAAAGAATTTAAACTAATCATTAAAAGTTACCGTTAAAATTTCAAGGGCAATAATTTGGCTAGTAAATTTAGATTATTTGGAATAAGTTCCCTTGATGTTTGTATTATATTAAGAAAATCAAATATATAATAAATTAATGATATGAGACTGATCAACTTCACCAATTTGGAATGTATTTTTTTAAACTTTTAATAACTTGATACATCCTCTAATAAGTTGTACATAGGTTTCATCAAAAAAAAATCTTAAGACTAAACTGGAAGATTGTAAATGTTACATCAAATATGACTCCATCCATTAACATTATTACTTCAGTCAGAGTATACTGGAATACATGATGATATAATAAATATTCAAAAGCCACAAGTTTGAAGTTAATAAGTATCTTCATAAAATAATATGCATCATTTAACACATATTGCAAGATTACTGAATTATGGAATTTCTCAAATCTAGAAATGCTGTCAATACTATAAACATGCTGCAATATTTACTGTTTGAGTATATTTTACACAGACTGTGATACTCAACAAATGATAGATATGTCATTTCTGGACAATGGGGTCCTAGATATGGAAAATTATTTTTTTCAAAATAAAATAGATTATATTTTTGAATTTAAATGCTTTTGATAATACAACTAGAGTTATTACTGAATACAGTGGTGCCTCGCAATTCGACAGTCTCACAATTTGACATTTGAGTTTCACAGGTTTGCGCATGCCGTGCATGGAATTGTGTAATGTCATTTGCTATTTGCCAGTTCTTTTTGGGTTATTGTTAAAAACCTAATTGCTGTAGGAATAATGTTTTCCAGTTTAAATTATTTGCATGACTGTTTATTATAATTAAATACAATTTTTCAATATTCCATGATTTGTGAATATACTAGCAGACTCATGCCCAGCATTGTTCAGGCAGTTCATGATGTTGTACTTAATTTTCTCTTTCTCTTAAATTATAACCTTTTAAGTGACCTTTAGGATTTTCTTCAATGTATTCTGAAAATCTTTCCCGAACAATTAAAATGTAACTCAAGTATGGCGTTCCTAGGACAACTATGGCCACGTTTTGCATCAGAGAGAGAAGATTATGGATATTAGGGTGTCTGCTGGAAGACTTCATTCCAACATCCAAGGGCTAATAAATTGTGTGTTGGATATAAAATAGTGTATTTTTTTCTCAGCTCATCCATTAGGGGAATGGAATCGGGACCAATAACAAATTAATCTATTTTCCATAGTTTTATATGGGAAATATTGTACCATAATTTGACAGTTTCTCAATTCGACATTAGTTCGGCAATGGATTAGTGTCAAATTGCAAGGCACTACTGTATTTTTGTTTTTTATAAAATTGTATTTTTAATAATTTTTTGTCAGAATGCAATATTGGATTTATTACTTATAATAAAATTATTGGATTAAACATTACTCTGTGATCAAAATTTATTGAGAAAAATGTTTATTTTTGGAATACAAGTATTAATATTGAGATTCCAGAAATTGCAAGCCCTAGCCAGCAGAACATAAGCAGGGTATAATGTTAGTAAAAACTAATATCAATCTATATAAGTGCTTATATGAATTTAATTTAGATATTAATTGGAATGGAGCCAAACTTATAAAATCTTGTAAAATAATTAAGGAAGGCCTACTAAAGGAATCCTTGGAAATAACAATCAGAAATCACTATACAAATGTCATCAACAAAAATTAAACTGACAATGTCTCTGGAGCATGGCTTTACTCAATTCAAACAAATACATAATAAGTAATTGTGCCCAATAATCTTGTACAGGTAGTTTGTTTTTAATTATATAATGCTATCATTCTATAATATAGCCTTCTACTTATGATAACCATATAAATTTATATTAATTTTTAATTATGTGATTTATATTTTTAGTAACGTCTTTATGCAGGTTACACATATTCTGCACTGTCTTATAATGTCATATATGTATATGTCTATATATGTCTTATAATGTAAAACTAATGTTAGAATTTTTCAAAACTTAGAGCATTAATTCTATTTGTAAATTTAAATTATGTAATTCCATTCTTTTATGTACCCGTTACGGGAGTGGGATGGGGACCGATAATGAATTAATCTATTTTACATAGTCTTATAGGGAAAATATTGCCCCACAATTTGACAGTTTCTCAATTCGATATTACTTCGGCAATGGATTAGTATCTAATTGCGAGGCACCACTCTACCAGATATTGAAGTTGTTAAAGTTTGTGCCAATATTATTCAATGACATATTATATTTTTGACTTGGGGAAAGCATACATAATGAAATTTAGATTGAGCATCACTGATACAAAAGGTGAGTCTCATTGATAAAATGGTGTTTTCTCTGGGAAACTCATTTTCATTATATCAATGAGATTCTCTTTTCCTATCAGTTTTCATAGGAAACTTTTATGTATGGAATAGCATTACACATTAACATTCAATTGCTATTTAATCTTAAAATTTAAATATCATGTACAGTCATATCTCGACTTAAGTTTCTTCAATTTACATCATTTTCAACTTTACGTCAGTTTTTTGCTAATAGGAAAAAATTAAAAGTCTACTAAAGGCTGGATCTCACAGGCATAAAACATGATGTAAATATGTCAGTGTATTAATGCTGATAATGTAACTTCTGCTATATAGCTAGACACTGCATCTTTATGCTGAAGTTCACTTTCATTCAACTTTCTACACTGTGTACAAGAGTACTTTGACCATTCGCCTAATTGGGATATGAGCTGGTTATTGAAACTTTGTTGTTTTCTAAAACAATATGTCATACAATCATATAGTTCTTTTAAATTTTAAATTTTGCAATTGCAAAGCCATGGCATTCAGTAATTTTATGAATGAAACCATTGATTAATAAAGCAATTCTTGAGTTTCGCTATCCATATTGAATCAGCTAACTTCAAATAATGTCAAAGTAATTGGTCAATACTAAACAATGTCATTTATTTATGTCGCATCGTATGCTTTTGGTTTGAGTATCAGTATGTTTAACATTTTTTTTGTACAATGATTTACACAAATGTATTGACATCATGTTTACTCCTGTGAGACCCAGCCTCAATGTCAGTTTATGCAACTGTACATTATGTCAGTCAGTGAACTTATTAAAAATTCATAAAATCACCTAAAAACAAGTAAACAGGGCAAAATCATATAAAAATGAATAAAGTAATGATTAAAATATGCAAAATAATTTATAGAACTATTTAGAAGCTTAAAAATGTCATTAGCAACATTAGGGAATTAGTTATAGGTACTCTAGGTCATTTTTTAGAATTTATTCAAATTAAGTCATGAATCTTGGAACAATTAATGACTTAAATTGAAGTATGACTAAGTTTACTTTTATGGTATGTTATATTAATAAAACTTTTTATTACTATATCATTTTTGGTATTATATTTCAACTATTAACAAATTGATTAAATTTTAAAATTTTGTTCTTAAAATTCTAGGTTTCATTTTCCATTTCTGAGAATGATCAATTGTATTTTATGAAATATCTATCCTACTGAATGCAGAATTTAATTTCTAGGCTAGTAAGTGTTTATATTTTTAAATTCTTTTTCTAGTTTGAAATATAATTTCATTTCTAATGTGAAATATAATTTTTCCAAATTGGAGGCTGTTCCCTTGAAGGCCAGACAACTTTGACCTTTTTTTTTTTGCCTAACACAAGAATTGGATCATAAACAATCCAGAATATCATTGTTGCATACAATATCTCCTGCCATGGAAAGATTTGGGCCTAAAAGGAAGACTATTACTAAAACACTGACAAGTACTGAATGAAACCTGTATTTTGAAGTTCATAAATATTCAAACTAAAACACTTCATTTTGCTCATTTATGTTTTGAGATATAGTTTCCATTAATATGATATTTTATACACTTTTTTAAATATGAATACTTTTTATTATATTGTTTAGTTATAATTTTTTAATTATGTAAAAATTTTTTTTGAAAAAATACTTTTTAATCTCTTATAAATGTTTTTATTGATTTTAAATTAATACTTAACAAAAATCTTTATGACAAAATTCTCTAGATTCCAAATTGCAATATTATAGCCAGTTATATTTTATAAGTGGCTGTATTATTGCAATTTGAAGATAGAATTATGGATTATTATGATAATGTTTACTAGATTCATGTAATATATGTATTTATATTATACAGTGAAAACTGACTTCACAACCACCTGTATAAGAAGACCACCTGATGTGATGACCATGATTTTATGAGAACCAAATTTTCTCCCATAGAAATAATGCTATTTGACCCTCCAAAGACAACCATCTCCCTAACGCGACCACGCATCATTTAATAGACCAAACATAAAGTGAAACTGTCTATGATGACCATAATTTTTTAACATCACTACTAATTCACTATCTTTATTGTTTACATCAGTATCATTTTCTTTTAAACTTAAATTTCAGTTAAGCCAAACCGCTACAATTGAAAATATTTCACCATGCAAATTTTCCCCCATCATTTATTTATACCATGAGAATGACGTAGAGCGCTGGAATAACAAATTCATGATCTCATTTCTACTTTAATGCAATGTCTTTTTAATATGCATGTTCCTTAGATTTGTATCTATGATATGATAATTAAATTTTGTATTAAAAATCATAACTTGATGGCCTATGATGAAGTGATGTAGAGAAAACAGGGAGAATGAAAACAACCACTGGATCAGGATGTTGTATTCTATGCAAGCGTATTAATCAAATGTAATCTTATACACATGTAATGCTATGTTTCCACAGGACAGTTGATTATGATTAAATGTTTGATTGAGGTTAAGTTTATATGTGTAAACGCGAACCTGATTTACTGATCATGATTAAACTGCAAACAACGTGATTAACTTAACCAAGTTTTCAGAACTTGTTTAATTGCCTTTCTACTTGGTTATTGGCATCACAAGCTCTCTCCTCGTCTGCTACATCAAGAAGAAAACAAGTTTAAAATGGCGGATCACTCTGCTATGTCGACTAATTGTAAAAGACATAAAATAATTGGTCTGATAAGGAAATTATATCACTTTGCGACGTCTGGAAAGAATACTTAAATGATCTTCGATCACAAAAATGTAATTCTATTGTTTACAAAAAGATAAATAAAACACTCCTTAAAAGAATCAAAATAAGAGACGAATATTTCAATATTTCCTCCTGTAAATGATCATTTAGTGCATTTAAAGTAAATATTCGATCAAACGCTCCATTTCGTTTCTCAATAATAATGACATATTGAATCAGTCTCGATGAAAACATTTGAATCATCTGTTATTAACGAAAGATCCTACTAGAAACGGAACAGTGGCAATTTGTCATAACCTGTTTAATTGTCAGCACGTGTAAACACCACTTTTATAATGGAGAAAGCTAATTGTGATCAACTTTAATGCCAGTTAAGTTAACTATGATTAACTGTCCTGTGGAAACATAGTATAATGCTATCACTGCACTTTGGATGTTGAAACATGACTAAACCATGGGCTAAATAGAAAGTTAATGCCTTGAATTTAGAACAGCAAATAAAAATGATTGAAAACAGTAAGAAAGGTCTTTTCTGAATGAGAATTAGCAGAAAAATTTAATGTGGGAAAACACAGATCCACAAAATATTGTCTCAAAAAGAAATTCTGACTAAATGGAGGAACAACAGATATTGCAACCTTAAGCGAATGACATCCTGCAAGAAAAATGCTGAAGACTTAAACTGGCATCAACAATAGAAAATAATGAAAAATTGTCGTCTCAATTAAACAACATCGAACACTCCTTTGTCGTAGAAATTATAAAAAATAAAAGTGGAATGCGACAAAGCACTATTGATAGTTTTTTCCATACTAATTAAATATGTTGTGTTTCAGAATAAATGATAAACTGTGCTATAAAATGTAACAAAAACATACGTTTCAATTTTATTAAAGTGTAATCCTTTTATTTCATTTAAACATGTATTATAATTAACCTGTATAAATGACCAGTTTTGATTGGAATGGGAGGTGGTCGTCTTATACAGATTTTACTAGGGCTTGTTTCGGTTTTGTATGTTACTTGTGTTAATTGGCTTAAAACCAAAACTGAACAGAGAGATTTTAGTTAGTCTTTGTTCAGCTCTACTAAAATGTTTACCATGTCAAAGAGAAAGTCGTTGAGTGTCACGGAAAAAGTGGAATTGCTAAAAGATGTGGACTGTGTGGAGTGAGAAATCTAAGTTAAACAATCAACACATTTCAATTTTTCTTTCATGGCACAGAATTCAGCAATAGTAGTCATATCAGCCGGTGGCTGTGATGGCTATAGCTGTATGACATCATACTGTTTTTTAACACCTCTGTAGATGTCAGTTGTCGTTAGACGTAAAGTGGCCATAAAGTTTTGCCTGCAGGTCAATGTTGTTTGGCTTCCTTACACTACTTCAATCCAACGAGATTGCTTTTTCCAGGCGTCTATTCAAACACGCTTAGTGTGGGACGATTCCATTAAGGTTTTACCTTATCGTTGGAGGTAGATAAGATTTACGTCACGTGCTCAAGTATGTTAACAGTAAAATATAATTTTGCTGTGTTCTGTAGAGAAATTTTGTGTTATTAATAATAAACTAATCTATTTTCTTATTAATTTAACACAAATGGTGCACGGTTTCGATATAATTATATGCGTAATCAAGCGTTGTGAATATAAAAATAAAAATCCTTCTGCTACTCAGCAATTTATTGCTGATCACTTTTATTAAATGAAACAATGTCATTCCTAGTCTATACATGTTTTCTCACATGTTACCATTAACCCTCCATAATAATCTATACATGTTTTCTCACATGTTACCATTAACCCTCCATAAACCGCCACCCTCCTTTACACACCTTTAATTAAATGAAACAATGTCATTTAGTCTATACATGTTTTCTTGTTACCATTAACCCTCCATAAACCGCCACCCTCCTTTACCGCCAGAGAGGAATAAACCCTCCATAAACCGCCACCCTCCTTTACCGTGAGGACCTTCGAACCGATGGTGGTGGCTTAAAGAGGTTTGACTGTATTTATAAATCAGTGAAAAAAAATTAATAAATAAAATAGGAAATTGTAATACATACCTTTATAATGAAGAAAAAATTTTTGTTGCTCACAAACATGATTAATACAACAATACAGTATAAAAAAATAAACAAAAACACAGTAATTTGTTTTCTATGATAGAAGTTGACAAGATGTGAAGACAGCCTTCAAATGAATTCAAATAAAATAAAAACTGACAGTTGAATGTATAAAATACCATCTATAGAACTCTAGCAAAAATATCTTCATTAACTAAATTTTGTGATCTTTTAACTTTTTGATACATTTAAAAGGAATGCTGCCATATGGCAATATTGGACTGAAAAGATTAAATACTTTTCATTTGATTAAACTATATAATAAACAGAAAATAGTAATTTGAATTTACTTTTTCTTCAAAAATATTTGAAATTTTTAGCCTAAAAATTCAAAAAAATTTGGAAATTTGTTTTCTGAAGGAAAGGAAGGCTTATAAGATCCAGCCAATATTTGTCTGAGTGTCCCCCCACTTAATTTTTGACTAATTAGCAAATTTTCATGAAATTCAGTAGTCATGTTCTGCCATTAAATGACACCTTGATGCCAGATCCATTAATTAGGATTCTATCCTGCAGGATTAAACTATCCTATAGGTAGGATAGTTTAATCCTGCAGGATAGAATTTCATTTTTATTACAGTTTTAGTTTATATTATTACCAATAGATGATACTAAGTGTTAGCATAGTAGGGGTAACATATGGCTTACTTCAGTGTTTTCCAAACTGTGGGGCATGAGTCCATTGCAAGGGGGTGTGAAATAATTAACAAAAACATCATTTTGATACAAACAAAAAATAAATTGAAATTGGTGTCGAAAAAATGAATCAGCAAAAGAGTTATAAATACAGTATATATATATATATCCATGTATCCAGAAACTTTGTGCTGTAGCTGTTTTAAAGACAAAATATTAATCTCATTTAGTGATTGAAAAACAATTGTGAGTAGCAATATCTTCAACAACACTCCGATTTGAGAAAATTTGCACTAAAAACATGCCCATCCATTGCATTAAATACTATATCAAGTATTAAACATGTATTCTATTTTCTGTTTTTTTTTTTTTTGCAAAATTTGTTTAATTGTATTAAAAATTATTACATCATAATAAATATATATTTTTTATGTATAAGAACTTTACAAAATATGGTATATAAAAAAAATATACAAAATATGGCATATTGTTTTGTAATATTAAATTGTAAAAAGAAGTGTTTATAAAATTAGACTCTTATGAGAATCGGGGCGTACCAATTTTTTATGAAAAAAGGGGGTGCGGAGACAAAAAGTTTGGAAACCACTGGCTTACCTGATTTATTAACATAGAACCATCTATCTCAATATCTGTCATAATGACATCATAGTCAAGATTGATATGTGATGCCATTATGATAGATATTAACATAACAATGGATGACATCATAAAATATCAAAAATTTACGATTTATCATGCCTGAACAGTGTGTGATCATGCTGTGACAGTTCTGTTTCTGTGCATGCACCAGTTTGCAAAATGGCTGACAAAGGAAGCCTGTCTGTAAAACAATATACAAAAACAGTTTTGCTTTTTATGGTAACAAGAAATTTTATAGCCATACAAAAAACAGTTTTGTATATCATTTTCAAATACAGTGAGTGCTTTCATTCAAAACAATGCATAAACTTTAAACCAAGATTGCAGAGTCAGATGGCAAATAGATCTGACTCCAACTCTGATTCCAACTCCACCTTTTAAAAAAATCTGACTCTGACTTCCTAAAATTTGTAAGGTCTGACTCCTAACTCCAGGTAGTTTAAAAATCCAACTCTGATTCCATCCAAAAACCTCTGACTCTATAACCCAGGGTTGCATAATCGGATGATCTAATTCAGACTCCACCTTAAAAAAACCCAACTCCAACTCCCTAAAATTTGCAAGGTCCAACTCCGACTCCTGACTCCGGGTAGTTTAAAATTCTGACCCTGACTCCCTATTCCGACTCTGCAACCCTGCTTTGAACAGTTAAATAATGATAGTTCACTGTTGGAGAGGAGAAGTGACCAGTAGGCAACTGTGCATATTCCTAGAACATACAGGTTTGCCTTTATAATCCCAATGATTCATGCAAGATGGAGCCATGGTGAGCACACAGTGAATGTTTTTGTTTTAGACTTTCTCCATGACATTTTCAACTTGCATGTGATCTCAAATAGTTTTCCTTATTGATTCTCATGTGGACAGAACTGCCCCCAGAATATCCTTATTTATATCCATGTGACTACTTTCTTTTGGGGATTCCTTAAAGAAAAAATTTTTCTGAAAAAACTGCAAACAATAATGAATTGTGAGCATTAATCACCCATGCCTGTAATAAAATCAATGAGGATCTGTGCATTCAAGTTATCACAATCATCACAGTTCATGTCATAGAAATTTCCAGATGTAATGATGACCAATAAAAATAATATTGAACATGTAATTTATACCATACCATACCAGGATAAATTTACATATATTTTTATTTCTGGTATTATGATTAAAATAAAGATTTTATAAATCTAATACTGGACATTTTGGAATCTAATACTGGAATACTAGATGAATTATTTTGTACACCATCCTGTAGGCTGAATATAGGACAGTTTCAACTTCAGTTTTTCACAGCAGCATTTATTTATATTATCATACTATTTTTTCTAATATCTTATTATTACTACTAATAAGAATAATTTTATAGATAACATGCTAGTCATCATAAATTAGTTAATTATTTTCTAAGAATATCTTTACAAGTAAAATATCAAACCAAATACTACAGCTAAATCTCCCTTAGTGGAATAAGTCTGAATTAAGTTTTTCTAACAATTAATTTTTAAATCAAGGCTATAGTGTATCAGATGGTGATAGTGGCACCATAGCCTTGATTTAAAAATTAATTGTTAGAAAAACTTAATTCAGATTTATTCTACTAGGGGAGATTTGGCTGTAGTATTTGGTTTGATTTGAAAGGTTATTCCCCTAATTAGTATGTATTTGAGCAAGTAAAATATGTTATAAGTTCATATGTTATATGAAACTATAAAAATATTTTTTTAATTATAAAATAATAAAAGTACTATATATGCATCACTGTTATTTCTGTGAATATTAATTTATTATGTAATGCTATAAATATGATTGGTATTTTAACATTTCATGCCATCCTTTATCAATGGAAAATATCTATATATATATAAAATGTAATGTTTATCTGTTCCACTTAAGATAAACAGTGTGGGAGTCTATCAGGACCAATCTTTGCAGGCTGGTTTCTCACAATCCTGCTAGTAATATAAGATATCCTAGATAAAAATTTACCTATGGAATGGGGCATATTTGGATTGTTGTTTCTGTCTGTCTGTTCTGTATAGGTCCCATAACATTTGGTCTATTAGGACCAAACTTTGCAGGGCAATGTTTGGTCCCTGACCCCATATGTAACCTAAGAGTACCCAGGTCAAAATTGCTCCAGGGGATGGGACATTTTGAGTTGTAATTTAAAATATTTGTTTGAATCCTTCTGACTGTTGATATTGCAAAGCATGAGGTCAGAATGACATCATAATCTCACAAGCATGACATGATTGCAATATAATAATGAATGATATCACAAAATGTCACAATAGGTGGCATTGTTATGAAATAACATTTAGTGACGTCAAAAAAATTTCAATGTATGACATAGCAATGGATAACATTTCAGAACATCATCAGTATGTAACAGCATTATGGCATAGCAATGTTATCACAGCAGTTCCAATGTATAAAGTAACAATGGATGAAGTCACAAAATGTCAATAGTGTTTGATATCATTATGATGTAGCAATGAGTGCCGTCACAAAAATTCCAATGAATAGCATAATGATAGATTATGTCCCAGAATGCCATTATGATGTGGCAATGAGTCAGGTCACAAGTTTTGATGTATGATGTAGCAATAGATATCATGAAATATCACAGTGTGTGACGTCATAAAAGGTCTGACATATGATGTCACTAAGGTCTTGATTTTTTCCAGCTTTACTTAAAAGTAGAATCCATTTGAAGCTATCAAAAATTCTTGCAAATCAGAAACTAATCTCTATCTACAAATGATATGCCAGAAGTTCTCAGGCAATGATGATATACTGTCTGGCATTATTATAAATTGTAAATTTATCAAAAAGATACTAATCTATAGCTAAGTTTAAGATATTTAATTGAATAATAATAATTCCCAAGCTTATCTGCTGGGAGTTATAAATTTCACACATTTGAAAGAAAAATCCTAAAATTTGTTAACAAAAATAAGTCTTACTGAAAAAAATTTTTTAAAATGATGTGTGAGAAATTTTTTTTTTTTTTTTAAATTACACACTTACTATCTTTAAATTATTAATTTAAAACTTTTAATCACTAAAATAATATATAATTAATTACTAATTATTTCTGTTTTTTATTTTTTAAATTTAAAGCTTAAAAATGGTTTTGATTATAAATCTTTGCAATCTGTAACATATCATCCTAAAATCAACATCTTATGCTATGTACTTTGTGATTTCTATTTAAGTGGTTTTTTGAAAGATAATCTTTAGTTTTTGATTAGCTAATTTTTAGTGTTGTAATCACAACATAAATAATTTAAAAATTATTGTTCATTTAAAAATATTTTGCGCACACATTTTTCATATATGAATAGATATCTCTGTGATATTTGAAACAGATCATTAGACTCCAGAAAGCTACGATTCCTGGAGTAGGTTTGTTATATGATAAATACCATTTCCATATTTTTTCTGAATTATTGATTATTTAATCAAAAGTAAAATTTAATTTAGTTGAAAAAATGCTTATTTTACCCAGATAGCATAGTAGTAAACAATTCAAAATGATTTATATTGTTCATTTTTTTATTTGGTTAAATACATTTGCTTAATATAACAGAGACATAAATATTATCTCTTGAAAATTGATTTGTTGGTTATGCATTTGACTAGCACATCCAAATTTCCATTTAATTCAGATTAGTGTTCAAATAGTTATTTTTAAAGGCTATTTCAGAAAATTCTGCTTTTATATATTTATCAAAATGTGATGGAGTTCTGAATTCATATTAAAACTATGTACAGTCAGACCCCATTAACACGCAGTTCAGTAACACACGAGTCTGCTTAATATGCGGTTTTACCATGGCTACTTTGATAAGCAATTGCATGTTATATCACTCCTAGACATCTTTGTCATTAAGCAAAGTTTTTATGTGTATTTTAATAAAACAAGTTTTCAAAGTAAAGGTATTATTTTATTTTTCTTTCATGATAAACTGAAATCATACAAAAAATTCATATCAATGTTGGAACTTATATTATTGCTCAATTTATATTAATACAATACTGTAACTCGCAGTTCACTTAACCTGCAGTTTAGTAACCATGGACCCTGACTACCGTGTGTTAACGGGGCTAGAGTGTATTTAAAATATTGAATTTGAGACAAGCTATTTGCTATTTATTAGCATTTTGATTATTTTTAGGACCAAATTGTAAATAAATAATTGTAATCATTGCTGTATGGCCATTATTTTCTCCAGTCTATACAAACAATAAAAATTGATTTTTGAATAATTTATAACTTAATTTTATTCTGCTATATTATTTGATGGTAAGAAATTTTGAACACATTATTCTTGATAGTTTTACAAAATCTTTATTATTTAAATTTAGTTTAACTTTGCTATAAAAATGTTTTATTTGAAAATATTAATATAAAATTTTAATTATGTTGTTATTAAACTGAAATATTTAATTTAGAATTAAAAAAGAAAAACATTTGATTTTTCAGTTTGTAATTTTAATTAAGCCATATTTATAAAGTTTAAAGGAACATAATATGTAGAATTATACAATATCAACTATTTTATAGAGAAAATGTGACATGTATTGGCCAAAAGAAGGAATTGAAACTTATGGCATAATTCAAGTTCGATTGATTGGAGAGCTCAATATGGCTACTTATATTCTGAGGACATTCATCATCCGTAATACCAAGATCAGAAAAGTAAAAGAAATTTATTTTTATTAATAGAATATACAGTGGGTGATCAGTTAACAAACATAATCCTTTCCAAGACAATGTTCGTTATCCGAATTGTTCATTAACCAATCATCGATTTATCATAGGTTTCTTTGGGAATTTGATTAATTCGTTCTGGAGACCCAAAAAACAAATAAAAAATTATATAATTTCTTACTACATTTATTTATATGTAATAATCATAATAAAAAATTATATAATTTCTTACTACATTTATTTATATGTAATAACGATTTTTATGGGAATTTGATTAATTCGTTCTGGAGACCCAAAAAAAAAAATAAATAAAAATTATAATTTCTTACTACGTTTATTTATATGTAATAACAATAATATATATAAGGTGTGTGAAAAAGTTCTCGCTGTTTTTTTTTCAAAAAAAGAGTCTTTATTTAAAAAAGAATGAAAATAAATACATCAATGAAAGTATTGTCCATCGCTGGCCAATACTTTTGCCCATCTTTCAGGTAACTGTTGAATGCCGTTGCGAAAAAACTCGTCATCTTTCGAGGCTATCCATTTGTCAACCCATTTTCGAACTTTGGCGTCATTCGAGAAGTGCTGGTCGGCCAGGCCATGTGCCATCAATCGGAAGAGGTGGTAATCCGATGGAGCGATATCTGCGCTATACAGCGGGTGGGGTAAAACATCCCAACCAAGCGCCTGCAGTTTGTCCTTGACCGACTTTGTCACAATGCTGCTGTGCGTTGTCGTGCTGGAAAGCCACCTTATCATGTCGTTTGGCGTATTCTGGCGTGTTTTTCCTTGATCGCTCGGCTTAAACGCAACAATTATTGTCCGTACAATTGTAAAATTGTTGTCCGTACAAGGTTTAGCTTGGGTCTTGGTCGATCAAAGCCTCCAACTCATCGTCTTCGAACAATTTCGGCCTACCACTGCGTTCGTGGTCTTCAACTTCGAAATCACCGTCTTTAAAACGGTGAAACCAATCACGGCACGTTGTTTTACTAGGAGCATACGTATCATAAGCATCCATAAGCATATCATGTGCTTGAGCTGCAGTTTTCTTTAAATGAAAGCAAAAAAGTAATGCTTCCCGCAAATGGCGCTTATTCGGTTCAAAATTCGACATTTTTGTGCGCGAACAGCAAATGACAGTGTAAAAAAATCACTAATTTTTTGACGCAGTCTTATTGACAGATTGTTAGGCTTTGAGAATGACGCTTCTGTCGTGATAGATTGCGTCACCATTTACGTGCAGAGCCATCTATCGGAAAACAGCGAGAACTTTTTCACACACCTTATACATACATAGTCTTGCATTTTCATCTATATGTTTATTTCCTAATAAAGAATCTGTTAATATCATTGCTTTTCTCTCTCCTTCAGGATTTTTTGGAAGTGGATTAATAGCATTGTCATGTGCTTTTCTCTCTCCTTCAGGATTTTTCGGAAGTGATTAATAGCATCGCGCTTTTCTCTCTCCTTCAGGATTTTTCGGAAGTGATTAATAGCATTGTAGTGATTTTCTCTCTCCTTCAGGATTTTTCGGAAGTGATTAATAGCACTGTCGGGATAGTTTCTCTCTTCTTCAGGATTTTTTGGAAGTGATTAATAGCATTGTCGTCTCTCTCCTTCAGGATTTTTCGGAAGTGATTAATAGCATTGTCGTGACCTCAACCCTATTGACCTCAACCTAGTATGGGTGCCATTCTAAGACCAAAAAATTCTAAAGTGATTAATAGCATTGTCATGATTAAGATCCCCAAGCCTATTGGTGATTAATAGCATTGTCATGGTAGAGATCCCCTAAGCCTATTGATCTTGTGATTAATAGCATTGTCGTGGTAGAGATCCCCCAAGCCTATTGACCTCAAACTATAAACATTGTTGCTGTAAAGATCCCCAAGCTTATTGACTTCAACCTGGTGATGTGCCGTGGTAGAGATCCCCAAGCCTATTGACCTCAACCTGGTATGGGTGCAATCTAAGACCAAAAAATTGTAAAATCTCTCTCTTACCTTCTTTAATAAATGTTTGATTTGTAGATCTCCCCAAGAGATCCTCAAGCCTATTGACCTTAACTTGGTATGGGTGCCATTTTAACTAGGATCCCCAAGCCTATTGACCTCAACCTGGTATGGGTGCCATTCTAACATAAATATTGTAAAATCTCTCTCTTACCTTCTTTAATAAATCTTTGATTTGTTTAAGAAAATCTCTCTCTTACCTTCTTTAATAAATCTTTGATTTGTTTTATGTGGTCTCCAAGTTCATTTTAATTGGGAAAAACGACTGTTCCCTTACCCATAAGTCTGCCAACGCGCAAGGCCTGCCATTCCGTTAGATTAGTTAAGCCAAAATATCCTCATGGAATATTTTTATGTGGTGGCCGCCACTTATAGAGCCGCCATCATCACAAACTGAGCAACACCCATGATAGGGTCAACTGGAAGATTGAAGGATGGGTTTCAATGAACAGGGCCAAGATTCCTCCTGAAAAATTGGAGGAGTGGGACCCCCGGATCCTCCAGAATGTTAAGCCACAGCTTTACCACACAGCCATCGGACTGACCTGTCATTCCATCAATCCGCGAGTCCCTACAGTTTGTTCTGTGATTGTTCGTTATTCGAACATGTGTTCGTTAACTGAACATAAAAATCTTTCGAAAAAGTGTTTGTTATCTGATCACCCAATGTACTATCAATTTTTATCAAAATTGTTATATAATTTTATTTTTCTTTTGGCTATGTAATAATCATCATAGATTTGATATTATGATGGTTTTAAAGTTTTAAATATAAACATCATTTAATTTTATTATAAATTGTAATTTTAATAGAAATTATATTTTAGAAACTTTACAAAATCATTTAAATTTATTAATGTTATTTTATAGAAACAAGGAGCTGAACGTACAGTTTATCAATACCATTATACAAACTGGCCAGATCATGGAGTACCAGATCACCCACTTCCTGTTCTTAGTTTTGTTCGTAAGTCTTCAGCAGCTAATCCTCCTTTTGGTGGACCAATTATTGTGCATTGCAGGTAAATATAAATTATCTTAAATATAGAAATTAAATTTAATTTAAAAACTTTTCTTGTTTTTCTTTTAAGTGCTGGTGTGGGAAGAACAGGAACATATATTGTATTAGATGCAATGTTAAAACAAATACAACAAAGACAGAGTGTAAATGTATTTGGTTTCCTTAAACATATTCGACAGCAGCGAAATTATTTAGTACAGACAGAAGTATGTAAAAATTATTGAATATAGTGTGAAAATAAATGACGTTTGTTTTAATAAAATTGTTACATTCCTAGGAACAATATATATTTATTCATGATGCTTTGCTAGAAGCTATTGAGAGTGGTGATACTGAAATAAATTGTGGTCATCTTTCACAATATATTCGTAATTTGACTTCTAATGAAAGTAACTGTAATTCCAGTGATAAAAATAGTTTGACACTGCTTGAGCGACAGTTTAAGGTTTAGTATTTTTTATTTTTTTAAATATCTTTGATTTAAAAATAATGACAAATTGAAAAAATTTCTTTTTTTATAGTTATTGACCTCTTTTAAAGCCAGAGACTTTAATGTTGTTTCCGCCTTAAAACCATGTAACAAATTGAAAAACCGTTCATTAAACCTTATTCCTATAGAATCTAGCCGTGTTCACATTACTCCCAAGCCTGGCACTGATGGTTCAGATTATATAAATGCTACATTTTTTCAAGTAAGAAGTATATCATTAAATAATTTTAAAATTGTCTTTGATAAGAAAAAGTATATTAAAGAAAAAATTATAAGTGCCTTTATTTATTAAAAACTTTTTTATATATAGGGCTTTACTAAATTGCGTGAATTTATTATTACTCAATATCCTTTACAAGAAACAATTGGCGATTTTTGGCAAATGGTCTGGGACCATAATTCTCAAACTATTGTCTTAATGTGTGCTGTTGTAGAAAAGGTAAATTTCATATTTTAGGTTCATAAATATTTTTTATACTATTATTTCATAAATAATTTATAATTTATTAACATATATCATAGGATTATCCATGCTTTTGGCCTGAAAATGATGCTGAAATGGATTATGGCCACTTCAAAGTGAAAATGGTAGAAGAAAATATTCAGGAGAATGTAACAACGCGAGACTTTATTCTTCAGTCAAATCAAGACGAGTATGAAGTTACTTGTCGCATTATTCAATGCCCTGGCTGGCCGGAGGCATTGCCAACAAATCAGATCTTTGATTTAGTGCGGATTGTGCAAGACTGGCATCTTGAATATCAAAATGGCCCAATGATTGTTGTTGATAGGTATGTTATATTTCTATATTAAAGTTATCTATAACAGTGATTATAGAAAATAATAAAAGCTAACTATTTTAGGTTTGGAGGTACAGATGCTGCAACATTTTGTTGTCTAACAACCGTTTATAAGCAGTTAGGTTATGAAAACTGCCTTGATGTATATATGTATGCTAAGTTGTATCATGTACGCAGGCCAGGAATATGGAGAACACAGGTAATGATTAGATTTAAGTATTTAAAATTATTTTTTCTTTCAAATAATCTCAAATTATAAAATGTTAAAATTTTGATGATCTCATTCATAAATAGTTATGATGGATGCCCTTAACAGTTATGGACATGCACTGTAAAAATATAATTTGAAAATCTGATATTTTCTGAAATCTAGCAAATAATATAAATTTAACTAAATTTAATAAATGTATTAATAATTATTATTATTGATTCAGTATTATTATATCTACAATAAATAAAATTATAAAAACTGATTTTGGATAGATTAAAAAAAATGCATTATGAATAAAACTCACAGCTGTAAGTATAGTGTTATATATTAGGTTAATGCATAATTCCGTAGCTTTAGTTATTGATTCAGTATTATTATATCTACAATAAATAAAATTATAAAAACTGATTATGAATAAAACTCACAGCTGTAAGTATAGTGTTATGTATTAGTTGATGCATAATTCCATAACATTTTAAATATAGGTTTGTTAACTTTGTTTGTTTAGTGTTTTATTTATGAAATTCAGTTAAAATTTTGACAAAATCAAGGCAAGCAACTATTCAGCAATGTAATCTCTGTCATTGTCAATAATTTCCTGCCAACGTTGGGGTAGTTGTTGGATTCCCGTCTGTAGAAATCTGTTGGTTTTGGAAGTCATCAATCCAAGTTCTGTACACTTCACAGATGTTCCTAGCCTCATTTACTGCACTTGAACCTTAGTTAAACTCGTACAGCAGAATATGTTGGAAATGTTCGTTTTTCTCGACCTGACACTCCATCTTCAATAGCGAAGAAATAACAGTGGTTTATAACAATCTCGCTGACAGCTCTTATTCCACAAGACAACACTCCAAAGTAAACAGTGCCAATGTAAAAACGGTAAACAAATGAACAGCAGTGCAGTGTTGCTAGGCCAAATCAGAACGCCACGGAATTATGCATCAATCTAATACTTTAACAAAAATAAATTTAAAACATTTTATATACAACTGTTAACTTAAATTATATTTATCCATTCTAGGATGATATCTTGTTTCTGTATAATGCCATAGAAACCATAATTATGCCACCAGAATGTGGAGAAGCAGATACTTCACACAACAATCAATCTAATAATGGACATGTTAATAGCAATGGACATGTAGTCAAAGTTAATACAAATGTTTGAAATGAATCTGTGGGTGAATTCTCGTATTTAATCTTGGTAAAGTAAACATCGGGCCTGATAAATTTCAAGATTGAACTGTCCGGGACCACAATTCTTCCAACAAAGAGTCCACATAATTACAAAATGTTATTTTTTCCAAATATTTAGTTCTGAAAGTCCAGAAAATATTCTTGCTCAAGACTGATTTCCTTAGTTGATCTCTTTCATGGCAGCTACCAAAAGTTTTTTTTTCCTCCTGTGCTATTATAGGTAGGTGACATTCCAAAAGGACATTTGTTATGTAAGAGAGACTTGTTGGCCAATTTGTGACAGAGTGCCAATTGACCAACTTATAAGAAATTACAGAGATTAGTCATCATCTAAATGTAAATTATAAATTGTAAAAATTGTTATCAAAATCGTAGAATATGAAATAGCTAGTAATGTTTGTCAAGCGCATCTTCAATCTTTATGCATTGTTAGTGTAAAATTTGTCTTGTAATTTAGTCAAAAATTAATTTATGTAGCATCTCATTTTTCTCACTGCCATTTTCATCCATTGATCTACATAATCTATCATTCTCTAAATAGTATTTTCTTCCAAAAGAAATTATGTTGATTAAGATTATATAAATATCTTTTT
The DNA here is from genome assembly GCA_000484575.1 of Olivierus martensii. NCBI lineage: Eukaryota > Metazoa > Arthropoda > Arachnida > Scorpiones > Buthidae > Olivierus > Olivierus martensii. Next base: position 25,780 of record AYEL01089328.1, on the reverse strand, counting down.
AAAAAGATACGACACTTTGACCATATATGTATGATCAAAGTGTGTAAAAGATATATATCGAGATTTAAGGAATTGCAAAGGATGAAAAGAACCATTATTCAACATTCCAGTTTGATTTCTCAATTATGTTTTCATTTAATATTATTTCAATTGAGAAAATTTTTGAAAATAAATACAGTAGTATTCTAAAATAACCGGCATGTAAACTCAATGTGCAAAGCACACAGAATCAAATTTAATTAGAAGATTAATTTATTCACCAATTCATTTTTTGCTTGACATCTTGCTTTCTAAATAATAATCTAATTATTAATTTTTCAATCTCCAATTAGTGTCAATAAGTATTTTGCTTGTAAATTGTCGTCAGTGCCAAAGTTTTTTTATTAGAATTTTTTAACTCGGCAGAATCATAGCAAAATAGAATTATGAAAAAAATTTGCGATGGATAGAATTAAAATATATAATAAAAAAAAAAAAACGGGTTTGATATATTCTTAAACTTCTCAAAGAAGTACAATTGTACCTCATCTTACAGTATTACTGTAAATTTACTTTAAGGATGATTCGTGCAGTTCTAACCAATAGTTTGCATTGGTACTACTTGAATATATAAATATTTAAAGTTTCAAATTTTCTTCAGTTACTTTTAAACTGCACAATTTAGAAGCCACTTTCTACCAGTATATTGTAAATATAGTTTCTGTTCCTGAAACCTGCACAATACTAAAAGCAAAAAAAATTTAATCAAAAATTGTTGTATTGGCATAAATTATTGAGTAAAAAAATTTTTTTTTATTGTAAATGTTTTATTTTGATAAGATGTTAATTTTTTTGTTACTATTTGTAATTTTATTTAAAGAAGAAAACTATTATAGCCCTAGTCTGGTTTCCTCGGATTCTGATGTTTTTAAGTTGTAAGATATATTGTGTCCAAGTGAAATCAAGTTTTCAGTTTGGTATTGTTGGTGCATGTAATAAAGTCATCTTTTCGAATTACTGAGATGCCGTCTATTGTGTTCCTTGGGTAAGTGTGGATTATTTATTCATTTATTAACATTTAATCTTTTCGAATTACTGAGATGCCGTCTATTGTGTTCCTTGGGTAAGTGTGGATTATTTATAGAGTTTAAATGTTAATAAATGAATAAATAACATTCTTTATCACCAAAATTTTTGTACTTAAAGGAAACTATACATTTTAATAAATAACAACAGTGTTGCCATAGAATACTTTGGGGGGGAAAAAGTGATAGGTATAGTGGGTGTAATCTATCTATTTACCCGAATTCAGCACTTTGGTGAATATACTTTAGGATATCTGTTATAAACCTTGAAGGGAAAAAAATTAATATAACCATGATTTATTATTGGACTGATCACATCGTGCAAAAATAAATTTGAAATCGTTCAGAATATGAGAACTGTTTTCACCATATTTTTTTATATGAATTAATGTAAGAAAATATTTTCATCAAAATATTTATAATTTTTTTATTATTAACAAATAACAAAAATATGAATACCAAAAGTTGTCAGAAATATATATATTTTTGGAATGAGATAAATATTTCTTTTTAAAGAAAAACACAATTTAAATTAATCACAACAACTATTGGCAAAAACGTCTCAATATCTTTTTATGAACTGTTTGACACATCACTTCTGGAAGAACGTTAATATAAATTATCAAAATATTCCACATATTTATCAATTCAAACACTTAGTGGAATGTGCAAGAATGGAAATGTTTTTTTTTCCTTTATCAAAATGGTTATGAAATCATTTTTGCAATTTACAATATGAAACTTTATACACCAAAAATATTAACAATGGTATGATGCACTAAAACAATTGGCACGCAAGTTATCTAAGTAGTGCATGCCTTAAACACTGATTCTTCAGTTCATAAGTTAATTTACACAATATATGAGTAGGCCACATACATAATGTTTCCCTTTTATGAAATGCACCACAAAATTATTCCCTGATTGCAAAGAATTTGTTAATTTTTTCATAAAATAATTTGTTGTTAAATATGCCATTTTCTTAAGCAGGCATTTCCTTGTCGACGCCATTCTTGTAGTGTCACACAAACTTGTTCAAATTCTTTTGAAGAAGCTAATTGACAAGCACCAAGATATGCCATATGGTAACGATAGGGAGATGCATGGACCTATGAACAAAACAAATCATATTTATTCTAATTAACAAAAAGTATAACAGTTTAAAGTTTTTACTTACTTTTGGTGTCACAGTAGGAGGAGTGAGCTTATCAACTTCTGCTTGTAATCTTTCTGCAAATCCATGTAAAAGAGAAACACCACCACTAATATAAATGCTTCTTGCCATTTCCCTTCTGATATCCATGCTGCATTCCTTAATGGCAAAATGAACTAATTTATGAAGACCTGGATTGTCTAATCCCCATAAATCAGGTGTAAATAATCCCTCCGGTGCCTGAAATCTTCCATAATCTAGAGTAATCTCACTAAAATAGAAATAAAATTTTAAATAAAGTTGTAAAAATTATTTAAAATTTATTGATACTTACTTCCATGGACATTCTTCCTGAAAAAATTCTTTAACAGATATAGATTTTTCTATATTTTCCGGATCATTTAGGAATCTTTCCATTTCTGATTCATAATTTTGTGCTATATAACACGACTGTTCCAAAATGTATCTCACAATAAATGATTCGACATCACTTACTAAACTATAATTAAAAAGTTATAATAAAAATATAATCTCATCAATATTATTTTTATGTATATAACCTACCTAATATGTTTTTGAGCTAGATTATGCCTTAGATGATGAATTATCCTTTGTCCACCATAAGGTAACCTTGTCACTCCACTTTCTACTATATAGCCTAACCAATAAAAAATATATATCTTTACATCTAGATCAGATGAAAGTTTTAAGTATTTAACAACTATAAAAAATATTGAATTTAACATTTGAGTTAAAATAGATAAAAAAAATCATTTATAATATAATATCTAACCCTTGATTTACACAATAAACTGGTACTGCAACACACTAAATCAAAATTATATAAGTCAAGAGTAACTTTTGTATAGAAAATCAAGAGATAATAGGTTTTGTAACAATCAGTTAATTTGCATTTTATGTAAAATAAAACTAATTTTGTACAGATATACAACAAAAATTTAAAGTTCCAATTTAAGAATAAAGGTATAAACCACTCAAAATGTATGAAAACAAATTTATTCTGTATCTTCTTCTTGTTAATATCGAAACTTCTTTTTCAGTTTAGTGACATTAATGTTAACTTTTATTTCCTTTATTTTAGACTTTTCTAAAGAAATTTTTGAGATTGGCTTAATAAAATTTATCATCAATATTTGCTTTTTACTTTTACTTAATTCCTTATGAAACTTCTTAGCTAATATGAAGAAATTTATAATTCCCTTCCAAATCTTAAGCTTTGATCCATGTTTGGATCATTGTCAAAGAAATAATTTATTATTATTTTTTCATTGTTTATAAATTATATATTTTAATTAACAATTCTAATAATTGAATATTATATAAAAATTAAAGAGCACATATACTGTTCAGTATACATATCACTTACCAATACTGATGGAACAGCTAAGGATTTTATTATTCCTTGTGTGTAATTAAAATAATATTTTATCATCAGTGCTGGATTTAAGTAGTGTTAACCAAAATGATACAAATTTTTATTTTACATCAGTGTCAAATTGAAATTGTGCAGTTTAAGTATCATGTAAATTAAGGGCTAGGTGTATATTGATTAATAATTTTTATATTATAAATTATATAAAGATACATACTTGATGTACATAAAATTATAAATTATCTTACAATGTCAAAAAATCTGCAGAGCTTTGGTTTACATCAGCTATAATAAATACTATAGTTACCATCAATAATTGGAAGAATATCTAAACGATCTCCAATATCGACCACAATACCCGAAGTTGCATTATAAGCATAAAGTGAGGATATAGCCTGGTGAGTCAGATTAATGGCTTGAACACCAAATTCTTCTAAAAGAGTTTTAACCACAATGACTTGAGTCTGAAGACTAAAACTGCGAGGAATGCAAAGTTGAACCTGACAAGATTTCACTTATTAATATGCATAATGATTAAAAATAAAATTTTAATCTTGATGCTTACCTTATATTCAGAAGGATTTACATTTAATTCTTGAAATACTTTAGTTAATAAATTTGGAAACCTTTCAACATCAAATGTATACTAAGGGGAAAAAAATTAGTTAATATTTAAAAAAAAAATTGTTTTAATTTAAAAAGTTACCTTAGTAATTTTTGCTGATGGAAGAACTGGAAATGATAATGTTGACTTTTGTCTAATATTTGGTAATAGGCACTCCATACCAAATGTTTCTTTTCCACTGCAAGAGGGAGAAATCAATAAACTTCACATATTTAATCTTATATCAATTTAAACAAAACTTGCCTTATTTTATCAATGGAGCAAACAGTTGGAAAAAATACTTGTGGCAGAGTAGCTAAAAATAAAAAATATTTCATATAATTCTAAATTAATTTATCATAATATAGAATTCTTAATTTGTTAGTAACATTTTAATTACTATTATATTTATTCTATATTAAAACCAATCAAAATATTTATAAAGGGAAAAAATATAATCAAAATGACTGATTCAGATAATTCATAATTAACATAATTTAGAGAATTTAAGCATCTCTTTTATGCTTATACAGTGGGTGATTGGTAAACGAAGATAATCCGTTCTAAGATAATGTTTATTATCTGAATTGTTCGTTAACCAATCATCGATTTACCATAGGTTTTTATGGGAATTTGACTTAATTTGTTCTGGGGACCCAAAAAAATAAAAAAATTATATAATTTCTTACTACATTTATTTATACATAATAACAATAATATCTACATACATAGTCTTGCATTTTAATATATTATATTTATTTTCTGTTAAAGAATCTGTCAAATGTCAATTGCTTCTCTCTCTCATTTATATGTTTATTTTCCAATAAAGAATTTGTCCAATATCGATTGCTTTTCTCTCCAATCTATTCAATATCGATTGCTTTTCTCTATGCAATATCGCTGCTGCTCTTCTTCAGGATTTTTTGGAAATGATTAATAGCATTGTCATTGTAGAGATCCCAAGTCTATTGACCTCATCCTGGTATGGGTGCATTCTAAGACCAAAAGGTTGTAAAATCTCTCTCTTACCTTCTTTAATAAATCTTTGATTTAAGTTGTCTCAGATTTCATTTTAAATCAGGAAAAACTACTGTTCTTCCATCCTTACCCATATCTCCACAAAAGTGCAAGACCTAAGCCTGTCATTCCATTAAGTTAGTTAAGCCACCATATCCTCGTGAGATGTTTTTATCTGGCAGCAGCTACTTATAGAGCTCATCACAGGCTGGCCAACACAACCAGATAGTCGAAGGATGAAGTTCAACAGGTTATGCCCTGACCCCTCCTGAAAAATTGGAGGACTGGGCTCGGATGCTCCAGAATAGTAAGCCACAGCTTTACCATGCGACCATCTGGCCGACCTGTCAGTCTGCAGGTCCCACAGTTTGTTCTGTGAAGTATTTGTTATCCGAACATAAAAATCTTTCGCGAAAGTGTTCGTCATCCGAACAGTTCGTTAACCAATCAGCCACTGTATTTATAATTTAACTAGTTTCAAAAATTCAGATACAAAAAAATGAAAATTTCACTTCATTAACTATCAAATTAATCATGTAAAATTTAAACAAAAAATGAACTTTATAATGCTAAACATGCTATATATTGCTCCATCAGTAAGCTTATTAAAATAGTATATGCTAATAATCTTGAATTTATGACCATGTTAAAAAATAATCCTGTGATTTGCAATTGATGTGAATCATTGCAATTAACATATGTATGAGTCCAATTTCTTTACTCCAATGCTATATTGTACTATACTCAATTATGGAAATGAGAAATATTTCAAATTTACGATCACAACAATTTATAAACTGGCATTTCAAATAATCCCACCAAAAAGACTAGCTGTACAGAAAAGAATGTCAAATGGAAGCCAATTACCTATTTTAATTATTTTATTTTACCAAATATGCACAAAAAAATAAAAATTTTATATGCTGATTAAACTCACAAGATTTCATTTTACTTTTAGTAAGTACATATCCAGTAACAGAAGTTTCTGAACTATTATATTCATGATGAAAAAGTTAGTGTGTTTGGAACTTAGACTATTAATTTGTCCAAGCAATAGAGGTAATATCTTATATTTTAGTCTCTGAAATAAATATCCAATAAGATGAAAATTTTAAAAAACTTCTTTGTATTTCGAGATGCAAAGTAATAAATTTTGCATCTTGAAATACTGTGCAAACAATAAATGCTACATAGTTTTATAAGTCATTTGTTACTAGACAATTTGAAAAATTTTTTCAAAATAAAATTTCATGTCTACATATAAAAAGTTTAGATATATAAATTCTTAATTTCAATGTATATGGAAAGAATCAATTTTTATTGAAATTACAAAGCATATATGTGTGTGTGTTAATTTCATTTTAAAAATTTCTCATTTCTTTTAATTGTTAACCAAAAATCACATATTACTTTATATCTGTATTTATTTTTAAATTTGTTATGAGAAAGTGAGGATATTTAAAATATTTGAACAAAAAAGTTTAGTAGCTAAAATAATGATATTAATATTATTTGAAAATGTTTATAATTAATTATTTAATTCCTTACTTACGTTGATCCATCAATATGCCTGCACGTATAGAGCAACTTCCCAAATCTATGATGATTACATCCTGAAAATTAAATTTAATTAGTAATATGCCTAATTTAAAATAAAGTATAATTGTATATACAATAGGTCCTCATTTAGCATCACCTCAGTTAATGTTGTTTTACTATTATATCACTAGCAAAATTTAATTAATTAAAAAATTAAAGATTTTAAGGAACAAAATAGAATAAAGCCCTATTTTCTAATCATTTTCCTTTATAATATAGTATTTATAGAAAACAAGGTAGCCATATTTTATATGAGCACTAATTAAAGTATACAATATTGTCTATGTACAATATATTAATTAAACTATTCAGCACATGACATTTGGCCAGATAGAAATAATTTGGCTTTCCAATCAGAAGACTTGGAATCAAATTAGGAATTTCCCTTTAGAAAATTTATATGAAGTGTTCATGCCAGGTTTGTCAATCCTCATCCCATACAGTTCAACAGTTATCCATGAATGTTTGTGATCTGCGATAAGAATGGATCGGAATGCCACATCAGTTTAGTGAACGATTGAGAACTAGTGTAAAAAATTAATCGTAGCCATTGCATCTAATAAAAAATAGCTTAAAATTCACAGAAAATAATTTTCTCTACCTGTAAGGCATTATATATAATTGCTTTGCAAAATTTTACGATTAAATCATGCTTTTGTTTCATTTCATTTCATTAGTGAACAATACAGAAATGTTGAAATATTTGGTAATTTTTCTTATCCTAATACCAGAATTTAGGAACAAAACACTAGGTCAATGAGGATTTTGGTTTCAAATTAACATTGTTTCAATTAAAGATACAATTTTCAGGAACTTAACCCTGATGTTAAACAAGGACCCACTGTATTGTAATGCTTACATACTCTATGATTCTTAAGAGGAAATTGTACAGGATGAATATAAGTTAAAGATACATCATCTGTGCATTGAGATAACAAAGCTTTTTTCCATTCTTCTGCATCTTCTTTGTTGCTGCATTTTACAACAATATAGTGACCTTTCTGTAAAAATATATTTAATTTTAATAGCAAAAACAGCTCCTTAACTTTCAATATATAATTAACAATGAAAATTATAATAATCATTAACCATTTATTCATTGCAATGATTATGAATTTTCTAAATTTTATGATTCCTTTATCTTTCTAACAATTGGAGATGTCATTGTATTCCATATGCAGATTTCGAATAACAGTTTTTGAAAATTTATCATCATTAATAATGATTACTAGTATTATGAAAATTGATAATGAATAAATGTGAATAGTCAACTTTAGAGAGAAATTTTTGCTTATTTTATATATGTAAACTATCATCATATTCAAACATCTCTCTTTCTTTCATATAAAAATTAATTCATTTACAATTAACTTTTTAGTGAAAATCCGAATAAGCAAAGCATTTATATTACAAAATTAGCCATTGTGTTTAATTTCTACTTTTCCTCAAACTCTCTCAAAAAACCAAAACTATAACATGATTAAAATAAATATAGTACAAATTTTTGTAAATGTAATTATTATGTTAAATGCAAAGATTTTTAACAATGTAATTAAACTCCATCTGCTACCATAGTTTATAAATTTTATATAGTAGAGTGTCGATAATCCAAACTAATTGGAACCATGGGTTTTTGGATAATAGATCTGATAAAAAATAAGAAAAACACAATGTAAAAAATACAAAACAAATTTCAAATATGTTTAGCCTAAACCCAGTATGCACTAGTGCATAAGGTTTTCAGGATTCGGAACAAGGATAGCCAAACGAGTTTGGCTATCCTTGTTCCGAATCCGAATCCTGATATGCAACAAGGATAGCCAAACGAGTTTGGCTATCCTTGTTGCATATCACAATCGAAAATTAATCAATGTTCCAGTTAATTCTGGTTAATCGACATTCGGATAATCGACACATTACTGTATATAAAATTATATATAAAATATATATTTTTTTTTATATTGCAAAAAACTATATGACAGAGTTAAGTCTTAGCAATGTACTTGTCAAGCTATATGACAAACAACAAAAATTTCTGAATTGTTAGGAGTTTTAGAATACTTATCTTAAAATTCAAAAATTTGTGTGTCTTATACTGTATTTTAAATACTTAGGATTCTATTTGTGGAACTAATTAGGGTTATAAAATATAGTCTGAAATGTTTTTTGTAACTAATGCATAATTAAAATGTATTCTTTGCTTAATTCCTTTCATTGTGATATTTTAAAACTTCATTTATTTTTTTAACTCAAATGTATTCACTTGCATAGCCATTTGTTTTCCTTTTGCTTTGACTAGGCCTGCATTTTTCTCATCCTTTTTGATATTTAGTTTTATTTTGTATCTTATCTTTGTATTATCATCACTTCATTCTAGTCCTTCTGGTCATCTGTTCCTATAAAATGGGTGTTCAACCCATCGATCGCAGAGTGATTTTTGGTAGATCTTTTGTTTATTCCTTTCAAGTTGATTCCTCCTTACAAATTTAGTTAAAGAGAATTAAAAATAATACAAAATAATAATAAAACTGAAAACATAATAATTTATTTAAGTGTATTGCTATCATTTATTTGTCATTAAAATTGTCAAATCAGTAATTTTCTTATCATTTAGAAGTATACACGTGAAAAGTTTCCAATATTAATTGATATTGTGCAAAAAATTCTGTCGTGTTTTAGATCGACATACTTGTCAAAATCCACTTTTTCAAATAATATCATCATAAAAAAATCAAGAAACCAAATTATACAAAGATTCATTTGGATGATTGTCTGCGATTGGCCACTTCTTCATATCAACTGACTATGAAAATATTATGATCTCCAAACAATGCCAAATTTCACATTAAAAAAAAAAAAAAACTAATCAACCAACATTTCCTTAACTTATGAGTTTGTAAACAATCTATTGTTTTTTCTAACTTTGGTTTTCCAAAATAGAGAAACAAATATTTTATTCCAATATAACTTTTTATTTGTTGAATTAAAATATTAAAAGTGATGAATAAATTTTTAAATGCACAAATAAAGTTTTTTGTTTCTTTTAAGTTTTTAGGAAATAAAAACTTAAAAGAACTTAAAATGGATCAATAGATTTAAAAATTTATAGTGATAATTATAAATTTTTAAATCTATTGATCCATTTAATTATTTGCCACAATAAGTACCTACAATCCTACTAATGATAGCATTAAATATGATATCTTTATATTTGTAACACTAAAAATACTAAGAGGAGAATATGATGCAGTTAGAAAATAATATAAAGTTAATAAAATTTTTATAAAAGTAAATAAGTGTATTTAATATAAAAGAATGGTTTATACACATTCCATATAGATATAGTAAAAGAATTTTAAGCCCAGAAGCTTGAAATTCTTTTACTATATATCATCTGTAATAGTAGTAATAGTAGAACAGGGAGGGGCCTATTTCAGCCCAAGCACTGCGACCAACATTGGTCTATTGTGCACCCCCAATCAATTCATCCCAGAAGAAGGCCTGTCTTAAAAACAAACGACAGTATATTCTTCAATGGGACAGAAGCAAGATCCTCGGGAACAGAAAAATACATCCCCAAGAGATCACGCCTAAGCCATGAAAGGGCCACACATTCACATAAAATGTGAAGAGGAGTTTCCTCCTCATACTGACATTTTCTACACATGGGGCTATCAGCAAGCCCAATCAAGTGAAGATGTCTTCTAAGATGACAGTGCCCTGTAAGAAGCCCTGTAACAATCCTAACTTCATTTTTGTTCAGAGAAAGCAACTCTTTGGTTCGCTGAGCACAGCAACCCAAAATGAGAGCCTTCGCCTGCCTAAGACCGGAGGTAGACCTCCAGAAAGCATGATGCTGAGCCTCCAACCAGTCCCTGACAACCCGCCCGAAGACATCTGAACCAATGCCCAGGACAGGCTCAGGTCCAAAAAAGGGGCAAGAAGCCCCTTCCCTGGCAAGCTTATCAGCAACCTCGTTACCCCCAATCCCCTTGTGCCCTGGTACCCAAACCAGTTGAACCCTGTTCTTGGTGGCCAGTTTCCCAATGAGAAGGCGGCATTCCCATACAAGTTTAGAAACAAAACGGGAATTATCAAGTGCTTTAAGAGCAGCCTGACTATCAGATAGGATAAAAATCTGTTTGCCAACATAACCCCTATCAAGATTAATATTAACACATGCAGAAATAGCAAAGATTTCTGCTTGAAAGACAGTGGCAAACCGCCCAAGGGAAAAGGAATAAAACATCCGAGTCCCTTCGCAGCAAACCCCCGCCCCAACACCAGTAGTGGTTTTAGAACCGTCCGTAAACCAGACTAAACCACCCTTGATACTGCGCCCAAACCCCCTCTCCCAGTCCCTCAAACTGGGAAAAATTACAGTAAAGGGCCGGAGGAAATAAAATTTAGGCACCATGTAATCCTTAACCATCCCAAGAATGTTACAGTGTATCCTGTCCCATTCAAAAGACAGATGCTCCACCTTATGTGTCCAAGAAATCCCCCTCCCAGAAGAATGATGCCTATAATAGCCCTCCCGTGCACTCGCCTCAACAAACAAATGCAGAGGAGGAATGCACAAGAGGACCTCAAGAGCTGCAGTAGGAACAGTCTTCATAGCCCCAGTAATGCCCAAACAGGCCAGCCTTTGAATCCTTCCAAGTTCGGCCTGACAAGTCTTAAGTAAGACCCTGCGCCACCACACTATGGCAGCATATATCATCTGTTATCATGACACTAATAATTTCTCCCATAACTTAATGTTTATAGATATGCCATTTCCTCTTAATTAAAATCAATTTTTTAATACGCATTCAAATGGCATATATAACTGCTGTTATATGATGGGAATTGTGGAGGTTTCTGCTGAATCAATCAATAGCTAGTCATATAATTATCTATAGAAAATTATTTTAAATATTAACAGAACTTCATATATATCAGCTTTCTTTAGAGTGATCTGAGTTCATTATCAAATATTATTCCAAACTCTAGAAATACTATAATTTATATTAAGGGTGGGCAACCTCCGGCCCACAGGCCACATTATTTTATTATATCTAATATCAACGCTATTTCTTGAGTCCCTGACCCAATAGTCTAAAGTAAGGGTAGCAACCTCTGGCCTAGGCCACATTATTTTATTATATCTAATACCAACGCTATGTATACTTACATACCCACAGTGGGCAACCTCCGGCCCGCGGGCCACGTTATTTTATTATATCTAATATCAACCTATGTATACTTACATATCTGTACTTTCTCTTTTTTAAATAAATACTATCATCATCGTTTTTGGCCTGTGGCCCACCATAAATTTTTCTATACAGCCCCCTACAAAGAAAAGGTTGCCCACCCCTGATTTATATATTTTCTTCAATATGTTATAATTTAAAGAATTGGTAATATTAATTAATTCTTTATCATTATAGGTATTCCATAGTTTATGTAAATAATTGGAACTGAAATTTTTTTTTATATAACCTGAACCTTGACAAAAAAATCATTTGTTTTATGAAAATAAATATGGTGATTGCATTTTCATGACATTATGGAAACAATGCCACATAGAACAATCACAACAGTAATTATGATATTTAAAATCAATAACCAATCAATAAACCTTTAAATATTATAAACCAATATGTTTGCATTTGTAACTTACAAGCACAGTGTATGTTAAACATTTTACATTTATCTTTTACAATGCTGTCTATATTTTTTTAAAGTCAAGTTTATGAAATATACTTAAAGGTGAATATTTAATTGATGATGTATTTCTTTTTTAATTTTAATAATCATTTAATTAAAACTATGTGAAAAGAGACATGATAACATAAAAGGAATTCTTGCAAATCAGAATAACATGAGTATAAATAGTAAACTCTCATTATTTCATTATCTAATGAAGAACATGGATTTGGATGGAAGAATAAGTAGATTTTCTGTAAATATGTATAATATCATAATCAGTTTTAGCTATCCATATATTCCCTACTGATTCAATGGAAGAATCAATAAAGAAATGTATAATTTTGATATATATTTAAAAATTTGATTGTTGTTTTATAAATTCAAATTATATTAATTACAGGGGCGGCTTAAAGAGGTTTGACTGTATTAACAAAATTATATAGTAAAACACATTCAAAAAGCTTTACATTTGCATTTAAATATAATAATTACTAATTTCAACTTTCTTCATAAAACTGATTTGCATTATATTAAAATATGAATAAATAAGAGGTATAAATTTTTTTTCAGAAAATAATAGAAACTTACTAGATATTGATTATTCATTGAATATAATCTCATGAATATAACTTTTCCTTATGCCAAAAGAATTCGACAGTAAGTAAACTATTTGAAAGACTATGTTATCTTTTTAAATACTGATAAGTTAATGTTATCTCAAGATTTTGAAAGGAAACAATTGTAAATTATTTAATTTTTTATAAAACTGAAAAATTTATAATGTTATCAAAATATGGAAGTTATTTTGAAAATTAAAAATGGACAGTCATTTTTCTTTTATGCTACAGTTATGGTTTTACTTATACAAACTGTTATCTCAATGAATATTTTATGATTATACAGTTTTTTTTTATAATTTGAGTTTTAAAAAATTACTAGAAAAGAATTCAGTTTTATTATTAAAATATCAACTGATAGAACAAAAAGAGAAAATTAACAAATATTGTAACTTCTGTTTAGATCAGTGTTTCCCAACATGGGGCACGTTCCACAAGGGGGCAATTCGAGAATGAGTTATTAAACCCAGTCATACTGTACAGTATAGCTAAATACATGGTTTGAAATGCCTTTTAACCTTTTCCGTTCCAATGCCTTGGTAGCCAAGACAAGTGCGCACCGTCGTCCGCTCCAATGACTTGGTACAATGAATTTTTTTCATTTCTTTTGGTTTTAGGGGAATATATACAGTATATAAATATACAGTGGTGCCCTGCAATTCGACATTTGAGTTTTGCCGGTTGATACATACCTGTGCATGGAATTGTGTGATGTCATTTGCTATTTGTCAATTCTTTTATGAGCTACTTTGGTGTTTGTGTCATTTGCTATTTGTCAGTTCTTTTTGGGCTACTTTGGTGTTTGATGTCATTTGCTATTTGTCAGTTCTTTTTGGGCTAATTTGGTATTTACCTCATTTGCTATTTGTCAGTAGTTTTTGGGCTACTTTGATGTTTGCCCGTATTGTTTGTGTTAATTTTCAATTCTATAAGTAAAAAATTTGTAATTATTATTATTTTTTTGAGTGAAATGTAAGGGTTGAAGTAAAAAATTTGTAATTATTATTATTATTTTGAGTGAAATGTAAGGACTGTGTTGTTTTTGTTAATTTTTAATTCTAAATTTTTCAGAAAGTAAAATAAGTGTTGTTTGTGTTAATTTTCAATTCTTCATTTTTCAGAAAGTAAAATATTGTGTTTGTGTTAATTTTCAATTCTACATTTTTCAGAAAGTAAAAATTTTATTGCCCGTGTTGTTTGTGTTAATTTTCTATTCTACATTTTTCAGAAAGTAAAAAATTTGTTTTCAATTCTACATTTTTCAGAAAGTAATTAACTTGTAATTATTATATTCAATTCTGCATTTTTCCGAAAGTAAAAAATTTGTGCAACCATAGTTATTATTATTATTTTCTTGTGAAATGTAAAGATGGGTTCAAAGAGAACTGACCAGAGGAATAATTCCAAAAAGAACAACACTCGATTGAGCAAAGACACGAAGAAAAAACATGTAGATAAAGTGCAGAAAAGTAGAACAATTAAAATGTAACTCGAGTATGGTGATAAAGTGCAGAAAGGTAGAACAATTAAAATGTAACTCTAGTATGGCATTCCTAGAACAACTGTGGCAATGTTTTATAACAGAGAAAGAAGATTATGGGTACTAGGGTGTTTGCTGGAAGACTTCATTCCAACATCAATGGGCTAATAAATTGTGTGTTGTGTATAAAATAGTGCATTTTGTAATTTAGTATGTTAAACAATAGTAAAACACACATAATAAAATAAATAATATAGTGTATTTCTCTCACATCAATAGTTAGGAGAGTAGGATGGGGACTGATAATATTAATCTATTTTACATAGTCTTATATAGGAAATATTGTCCCGCAATTTGACAGTTTCTCAATTCAACATGACTTCGGCAATGGATTAGTGTCGAATTGCAAGGCACCATGGTATATTGTGACATGCACATTTTTAAAATTAAAATCAGAATGTACACGGCAGTTGTGAAACTATTTGCTGTTTTTTCATATTAATTTATATTATTATTTCCTCAGTATGTCCTGTATTTCTCAGTATTTCTTCCTGTCCTTTTGTTCTTTTGTTTTTCTGTTTCATGGATACCATGTTTTTAGAAGCCTGTTTAGACCAAGTTAATAACCTTTTAGGCTTTCTCTACGTGAATAGGTGTTCACTGTTTGAATAATAAAAATTATACGTCACAGGGGGGCATCGGGATTTTACAGATGCTTAGGTGGGGCATGGCCAAAAAAAGGAGGGTTTAGATTAACTATTGTTATTGCTAAATATTTTTCTATTTTTTCCTCCATACTTTAAGATAAAGTTAAATTTTATCATCAGTCCAAAAATATAGGTGAAGTACTTCTTACTTTTTATAAGTCAATAAGATGAAATTATTTAGCAAAAACCGAACCATCTTATAATATAAATGCTAGCCAGGGCAATGCCAACTATTGCTCCTTCCGATTTTGCCAATTTTTATATATGTTGTAGCACTCATGGTAAAGTAATACCACACAACTCTCAAGTATTCCCAAAAAAGTAGTTTAAAGTTTTCTATTTTGTATATATACCAATTGATATTAATATATTAATAAGTGCTTTCATAGCACAATGGGTGTGGTATTCAATTATTATAAGATGTGATTGGAAGGATATGGATTAGAGTTTCACCTTTTTTTTATATTTTTTTTAATGAAACTGAAATAGATTAATAAAAATACATTTTACAATAATCAGAAATTACTATTTTGCTATGCCCTTTAAACATTTCTATCAAAAATATTAAATACATATATAAAGGAATATAATTAACCAATATTTTGTGTAAAAAAGTTTATTTTAATTAACAAATACAGACTATATTATCAATATTATTCTATCATCAGGATCCTCCTTGATCTCTATGTCCGATATGCATCTATTCAGGTGATAATCGTCATAAAAGCATCCAAAGCAAAATATTGTTTTAAAATATGCACATTTATTAATAAACATTCATTATTATTACACCAATTAAATGCTCTTGTATTTGAACTTATGATTCTATATTCATGGTTTGCATCAACGTCGATTGAAGAGAGATCTTTATTTTTAAATGTCAATGAAATATGCTTCCCTATCTGAATAATGAAAACATTGTATGCTTGTAGAAATGTAGGATTCATAAAATGTGCACATTGTAAAACAATATTCTGCTTTGGATGCTTTTATGAATATCATCACCCAAATAGATGCATGTCAGCGATAAAGATTGAGGAGGATTCTGAAAATGAATACAGTGGGTGATCAATTAATGAACATAATTCGTTCCAAGACAACGTTCATTATCCAAATTGTTCATTAACCAATCATTATAGGTTTTTATGGAAATTTGATTAATTCGTTCTGGAGACCCAAAAAAACATAAATAAGAAATTATATAATTTCTTATTTATGTTTATTTATATGTAATAACAATAATATATACACACATAGTCTTGCATTTTCATCTATTATGTTAATTTTCCATTAAAGAATCTGTCCAATTAGTAATAACAATAATATATACACACATAGTCTTGCATTTTCATCTATTATGTTAATTTTCCACTAAAGAATCTGTCCAATTATGATTGCTTTTCTCTTCTTCTTAGGATTTTTTGGAAGTGATTAATAGCATTGTTGTGGTAGAGATCCCCAAGCATATTGATCTCAACCCAGTATGGATGCCATTCTAAGACCAAAATACTCTAAAATCTCTTTCTTACTATCTTTAATAAATCTTTGATTTGTTTTGTCTCTGAATTCATTTTAATCAGGAAAAACTACTGTTCCCCCATCCTTACCCATAAGTCCATGAAAGCACAAGGCCTAAGCCTGTCATTCCGTTAGGTTAATTAAGCCGTCATATCCTCATGAGATATTTTTATCTGATGGCGGCCACTTATAGAGCTCATCACAGGCTGGCCAACACCATGATGGAGTGAAACGGATGGTTGAAGAATGAGGTTCAACGGGCCAGGTCCGGACTCTTCCTGAAAAATTGTAGTAGTACGATCCGGATCCTCCAGAATGGTAAGCCACAGCTTTATCACGCAGCCATCGGGCTGACCTGTCATTCCATCAGTTCGCTGGTCCCACAGTTTGTTCTGTGAAGTGTTCGTTATCCAAACATAAAAATCTATCGTGAAAGTGTTCATTATCCAAACAGCTTGTTAGCCAATCACTCACTGTAATAATTAGTCTATATTTGTTAATTAAGATATTTTGCATAAAAAAATTTACTTATTAATTACATGGTGTGTGTGTGTGTGTGTGTGTGTGTGTGTGTGTGTGTGTGTGTGTGCGTGTGTGTGTGGTGTGTGTGTGTGTGTGTGTGTGTGTGTGTGTGTACGTGTGTGTGTGTACGTGTGTGTGTGTGTGTGTGTGTGTGTGTGTGTGTGTACGTGTGTGTGTGTGTGTACGTGTGTGTGTGTGTGTAGTGTGTGTGTGTGTGTGTGTGTGGTGTGTGTGTGTGTGTGTGTGTGTGTGTGTGTGTGTGTGTGTGTTTGTTTGTTTAATATTTTTGATATAAATATTTAAAGGGCATAGCAAAAACATTAATGAGAAATTATTATTTTGTAATTATTTAATAAAAATACATTGTACAATAATCTATTTCAATTTCAATTTTTTTGTTTAAAATAATTCATTTATTTAGTATTGGACAACTCAAAAGACATTCACTTTTCTGATAAAACTGAAATCTGATATTAATGTTATAAAAACAATAATTGGTAATTATGTGCATTAATATTAACAAATCATATAATTTTTCACCAATTTCTCTGATTTAGTACTAATAATGCAGTAAGTTGTAAAATATGGACTGAATTATAATTTGTTGAGATAATTTTTGTAAAAAAAAATAAATAAATAATATCTACTAAGAAAACAAATGAATTGAATTACAATATGAATGTAAGTAAATTAATAACTAAATTCTCTTTTTCTAGTTTTAAAAGATCCTTATTCTTTCATTAGCTGTATTTACATAAAGAGTTTATTATTTTCTCTTCATCTTATTACTAAAATAGTATAATAAGATCAGATCTACAGTTCAAGGACTTTCTAATATTTCAATCAATTTTTGTGTATAGTCACCCAAAATTTTATGTTCTATAAAAAGTAAAATCCAAAGCAACTTACACAGATACAAACTAATAATAATCTTAAAACTGAATATAAGAAATTCAAAATTCATATTTGAATATAAAAGATTGAAGTAATAGAGAAAATTAATATAGAGAGCTTGGAAAGCTAAAAGTGGAATTAATTTTATCATCATTTCCATATTTCCAAGCTTCCTTCTCAATATTTATAATAATAAAATTTTCAAATTATAATCTAAAATAAAGTTTTTAGAATCATGCAAGAATTTCAAAAATCAAGAATGGATCTTTTTCTTATTTACTTATTTTAAGTATAAGTGAAATATTTTCATAAAAGGATTTCTGAAGAAAGGCATTTAAAATTTTTACTATAGTAAAGTTTGGAAACTATTTTTTAAATTTTGTTAATCCTAAAATAAAATCATTTGGGGAGGGAGAAAACGAAAAAATATATTACTTGACTGGTTGAGAGACGCCAAGGTTCACTCAAAACTTCTTTCAAAAATGGTGAATCAACTTCCAGATATTTAGAAACTACATAGAGGCAGAACAAATGACGATCAATTCCTTTTCCACACATTGCATCTTGATAACCTTTTTGATGAGTGTTGCAAGCATTTACAAGCAATTCTTGTTTTTTACTTACCTTAAAGAATAAACAAAATAAGTTTATTATTTTTCTTTTTAAATTATAAAAATTAGAATGGTAGATATATATATATACCGGACAATCTGAATCCAACATCGCTCTAACCCAAGCACAAGATTCTGAAGTTACTGGACGCACAGTTTCTGTTCTTCCTTCTCGAAAAAATCGAGTCATGGACGCTTCATATGTAAGACTAAATTTACCAGCATCCTAATATTAAAATATATTAAATACTGTTATGTATAATAAATTTTTCACTGTTTAAAAAAACACCACAAAAAAGCACTATTACAGCAGTAACAATATCATAATAGTACAGGAATATCTTGCATAGAACGATTTTGAACAATGCAGGTTTTGGTTTAATGCAGTTTTTATTATTACCAATAAGGTTGATTATTTGATTATTACATATATCAAGATCGGCAACACTGATCGACGACTCCTGAAGCACCACAGGTGACAATCGAGAACCATGTTTACACAATAATTTTTCAATTGGCTCTCACATAGATACATTCTTCTCCCATAGCATTTTATTATTCAAGTTAATAAAAGAATATTAAATACTAATATTATTTAAGTATAAATAAAAAAAAACAAAACAAAGAAGACACTATTGGAGGAATAAAAAAACGCAAGTGGTTGACAATAGAGAAGAAACTTGAAATTATAAAATGTCATGAGAATGTCACTTCATTTGCTAAAATTGCATATGAGTCCTAACGTTTTCAACTTGTATATCAGTTTAAAATAATTTTCTTTGTTATTTAGTTAATAAAAATAAATATACAGTGAAACCTCTCTATGTTGGACACGTTTGGTTCCTTCAAAATGTGTTCAAGTTAGAGAGGTGTCCAACATAGAGAGATTCATAAAATCAAAATTTTTTCTAAACATACTAAACACTAAATTTTCATGTCAATGCAAACCTTTATTCAGTTCAAATTGGAAACCTTTATTATTTTAAATGAAACTCAAAAATATCAAATATATATAATGTCTACAGTCTGTCAGTGCTTTCAATATATGAACTATTTATTTGAAAATAAGTCTGTATGTAGAGTTTGCCTTTTTTTATATTTAATTTCCACTGTATCGAAAATTTTCAATTTTATTTTTTTTTTATACCCAATAGAGTTTCAACAATCTCTTATTCATTATTAGAAAATACTTATCATTTAAATTCCTCTACATATTCCAAAACTTCTCATGGTTTCTCTTCCAACAATCTATATGAATTGAGCTGTTTTGGAACGTTTGCCTAAAGCGGTTTATAAACCGTTGAGTTTAGGAACGTACCCTAACAGAGTATGGAGAATATCTATAATCGTTGGCAGGGCCGGCCCAAGGCATGATGCAATTGATGCACTAAAGCTCTGTATAGGGTTAGTGGACGTTTACAAATAAACTCCGCCCTCTTCTTTTTTGGTAGGCAAAACATTGTTTGTTCTAAGCACTATTTATAGCGATGTTTTGCCTACCAAAGGGAGAATGGGACAAACCGTGACGTCACGCGCGCCAATCCTATATAGAAAATACCGCAAACTAGCGTCGCCTGCTTACTTGCCGCCCCTCCTGGATTTCAGTGGCAATTGAATCTACACGTTAAAAACGTGATTGCTTTACTTTTGCTATTGGTTGGAAAAACAAAATGAAATGGAAATCAATGGGATAATTCAAATTGCCCAAATGCTTTGATTTAATTATATGCTCACCTTCTTTAGTAAGAATACGAAAGAAAATAAAAACATTCAGAAGTAGAGAAATATAATGAATTTTTTAGCAATAGTTATTACAAATAAAATTTATTTTAATTTCTGAATTTATTTTTTATCTTACGTCAATATTTTAAATATAAAATTCAATATATAAAAATCCAAATTATTATTATTTCCTGTATATTTTATTCAATGATTAAATTGATTTAAAACAGAAGGTTAAAATTCTTGAAAAATCACTAATACAAAATTCAAAATATGTATTATAAAGCTACCTCCTAATTGAACAAAATGTGAGGTCTATGATGAAACAAATACCAAGTGAAACTTTCTATTGCTATTTTTCCAAAGTAAAATATATGCGATCAATTAAAAATATATTCCCACAAACTTATTCAATTGTGATGAATTTTACATAATTATATTTTGATATGGGGTAATCCATATCTGAATTTTTGCATTAATTAGAAGAGCCTATTTTATTAAAATATTTATTAATAAATTTTGTGTGAATTTTAATTTTTTACTGTTGTTTATTTTATTAAATTTTAACAAAATTCGAATCTTTTTAATTTCGTACAATAGATGGCAGCATATGTACCATTATTATAAAAGTTTAACAATAAAGAATTACAATAAATTATTCGATGGAAAATGAAATAAATACGAAAAATAAAATGAGGTTAAAAAGAATCTTAATGAAAACTGAATCTTTTGTTTCGTTCCTTTTAATAAATATCTTCTGATCAATGACGTCAACTGTTATTTTAGCTTTTAAAAATATAGAAATGATTCACATTTAAATTTAGACTTTGTTGTTTCCGAAGATTGATGGTCTCGGGAACCAAACTGTCGAATTATTTTTGTTCGAAAAAAGTCATAACGATTCAAAACAGAATAGATATGATTTCGTATAAGTATTACCAGGGTCCTTAAATCAACGGTATTATCGTCATGTTTGTCTAGCTTTTTATTGTTATTATTTCGAACAGTCGAATTATTTTGAACTATTATTCACTTTTCGAATTTTTAAAATATACGCCAAATAAATGAGTTTTTGATTGAATTATTTTATAAAACCTTAAAAACATTTTTTTGAATAATAGCAAGGTCTATAAATATATATGGTCATTCCACTACTAACAGGGGTGTCCAACCTTTTGGCTTCCTTGGGCCACATTTGAAGAAAAAGAAATTGTCTCAGGCCGCACATAAAATATACCGTATTAATTCCAACGATAATTGTTAGGTGGCCGGATGACCACGTGGTAACGCGTTGGCGTGTCACGCAAGAGGACCCGGGTCTAGCATCTCTGAAAAGTTTATTCGGGGTTTCGGGTTCGGCCCGGCAATCTCGTCCTTCACCATCCGGTCCCTCTCCACGTGTGTAGGTGCAGCCCATGATTGGAACTGGCTCCGCCCCTTAATAATCTCATTGATTGGAAAGGGACATAAAACAAACAAAAGAAAAAAGATAGTTGTTAAGCAAAAATTTAGTAAATAATATACAATATATGATAACACTATGACAAATAAGCAAAAATGTCGTAACATAATAATCTTTGACTTCTTTCCATATGATAACCACCATGACAAATAAGCAAAAATGTTGTAACATAATAATCTTTGACTTCTTTCCGTCCAAAATTTTTTTAAAATCATTGAGCAGGTTAATAATCACTGAAATAAGAAATATTTTAGAAAATGGAAATAGGGAATGTAGATAGGTATTTAAATATTAAAAACTTCATTAAGTACATAAAAAATCTCAATGCTTTAAATAAGTTTACAATTTTATGTTGGGCCGCATTTAGTACAGCAGTGGGCTGCGGGTTGGACAGCCCTGGTCTAGATTTTAATCACTAGGGCGGCGTTGGGTCGCATTTGAGGCCATAGCAGACGAATTTCTATAGAATTACTTATAGAAGCTTATAGGTCAAACATAATATTGCAAAATATTTTTAGCAGAAATTTCGCTATATTTTGAAAAATTAGAATGACCTTAGAGTTATCCTTAACGTTTTATTGGCTTAAGCTTATGGTAAAAAATAACATTTCAAAATTTTTAACATCAGTTCATAACTATCATTTTTAAGTCAACAATTTTGCAGTTGCGACCTGTTTTTTCCTCGATTCTTCTAATATGTTTGAAATAATGGCAATTAATACAATTCTAATTGCTCTGAAATTACTAACAATAAGATTTTGTAATCATTAATTCTACAGAAAATGGATTAAAAAAAATTTAAACAAAAATTGAAAATATATTTCAGTGTAATGCCCAGTATAATAATTATGTTTGAAAAAAAAATAATTTAATAGACTAAATTATTGTATCTGAGAACAAAGATCATACAAATGCTGAAAAAAATTATTTATTAAAATTTGTGAATCGTAGCAGATATACTATGGGCATTTTAAGTAAAACTTGTCGCATTTTAATGTAAGTTGATAAATAAGGCATAATTCCTCGATAATAGCAACATTATAATTATTTTTCACATGATTATTTAAAACACTATTATTTGTTGATATATTGGTAAATAAATTTTCAAGGATATCAATTTCAGTTCCATTCATAAAATAATTTATAATTTAGTTCGAATTTTTCTACAATAGATATTCTCCTTTAGTGAAAATAATTTTCTGAAATTTATTTTTGTATCTGATATGTATGGTATGTATTGGTATGTACTGTGTATAGTTTCGAAAGAGGAAAATATCTTATTATTTAAAATAATTTATTTATCATTTCATATCTAGTATTGTATTAGAATAAATAATTTATTTATCATTTCATATCTAGTATTGTATTAGAACTTTTTTGATTGGAATAACGCTATCTGGGAACTCATTTCATATCTAGTATTGTATTAGAACTTTTTTGATTGGAATAAAGTTTTCATACCTAGTATTGTATTAGAACTTTTTTGATTGGAATAAAGCTAACTGGGAACTGAAAATTTTTGGATTAATTTTGATAGCAATGAGATTTCCTCTTCTTATTTATCTTTCTCTTTGATAGCAATGAGAAATCCTCTTCTTATTTATCTTTCTCTTGTTTTGTTCAGATTTACTCTTCTTATTCATCTTTCTCCTGTTTTGAAAGATTATATTCTGTAATTATATAAATGATCTTATTTTAAAGTTCATTCCCATAGGTATTAGTAGTTTAATATAAATAAATTTAGAGATGTTTGAATTTTTAGAGTTGCATTTAGCATTCTTAATGGAAAATACTGTAATAGAAAAATTGGAAGTGGGATTTCTATAGATTTATTTTCAATATAGAAAAGTATACACCACCAACAGAATTATTTTAGATTTCACAGGAATTATTGGCCCTCTTTAGTTGATATTTTTATCCTTAAATTAAAAAAAACTGAAATATATATTTTCCAAGAGTAGAGTATTTTAAATATAAATGCAAATAAAATAATAAAAATATGAAATTTGTTTATATATAATAGTGAATAAAGTATTCTCATTATTTATGAAACAAACATGATTGTAGGTGTTTCTAATATATCTCTGATCAAAATGAACATCGCGTATTGAATCCTTAAACGTAAATTCACGATCTGCTCGTAGTATAAGTCGTTTCCATTGCCTGAATTGCTCATAGTTTCCTTGTTTTACATTGAACATAAGGCGTTTTTCCTTACAGGATCTATATCTTGAATTGCAGCCAAGCACAAAACAGCATGTTGGCATTTTTCGTCAAAAAATAAATAAAATTACTTCTCTAACAACAATCTAGGTCCGGTTACAAGTATGAATTGAACACAGTTCTGTATATAGAAAGTACCACAAACTAGCGTCGTCTGATTACTCGCCTCCATTTTTGTCCTTCTTGATTTCAGTGGCAATTGAATCTACACGTTAAAACGTGATTGCTTTATTTTTGGTATTGGTTGGAAAAACAAAATGAAATGATCTCTGATCAAAATGAACATCGCGTATTGAATCCTTAAACGTAAATTCACGATCTGCTCGTAGTATAAGTCGTTTCCATTGCCTGAATTGCTCATAGTTTCCTTGTTTTACATTGAACATAAGGCGTTTTTCCTTACAGGATCTATATCTTGAATTGCAGCCAAGCACAAAACAGCATGTTGGCATTTTTCGTCAAAAAATAAATAAAATTACTTCTCTAACAACAATCTAGGTCCGGTTACAAGTATGAATTGAACACAGTTCTGTATATAGAAAGTACCACAAACTAGCGTCGTCTGATTACTCGCCTCCATTTTTGTCCTTCTTGATTTCAGTGGCAATTGAATCTACACGTTAAAACGTGATTGCTTTATTTTTGGTATTGGTTGGAAAAACAAAATGAAATGAAAATCAATGGGATAATTCAAATCGTCCAAATGCTTTGATTTAATCATATGCACACTTTTTTTTGTAAGAATACAAAAGAAAATAAAAACACTTAGAAGTAGAGAAATATAATGAATTTTTTAGCAAAAGTTTCTATTGCTTAGTTTTTAGTAATAGTTTCTAAGTCTTTCTTGGTGTTGGGATTTTTTTTTCCGTCAGTGTATTAAATAAAAAATAAATATAAAACAACTCAATAATATTTGTTTTCATTTTGCATGATATTTTCTGCCTCACTTTTATTCTTATAAATACAAATATTTTTTTAATTAAACAATTTTTAAAATCTCGAGAATTTCCGAAAGGGAATCTCGAATCTCGAGAAATAAATTAATTAGTAATTCGGGAATTCCCGAATCTCGAGAAAGCAAAAAGTTCGGGAAAATATAATCACTAGTGTTGTGTGGTTCACCCTTTCCCTGGCCATTGCTCCTGCACGTAGTGCCCTCTATAGTTCGTGGCGGATCTCAATAGGTCTACGTTCCTAAACTCAACGTTTTGCTTAAAGCGCTTGCAATGATAAAAGTCGACGTTTTACCTCGTTTTGGAACAGTTTGTTGAATTCGTTGAAAAAATGACGTCAGAAGAAATCTATTCTATAGCTTCTATACTACTTAGCGAACTAAATACTGCTCTAGCTTTTTTATAAGAAAGATGATGACAAGATTATTCACTTATAAGCATTATATGAAAATAAAAAAATAGAAAAAAATAAAAAATAAAAAAATTTTTCTTTTTATTTTCATATAATGCTTATAAGTGAATAAATTTAAATTTACCCATTATC
>AYEL01089325.1:0-27648 GCA_000484575.1 Olivierus martensii | reverse complement strand
AATCTTCTATATTATAATTAGTCAAACGTGGCTGGCTGGAGTCCCTTTTTCGGACGAACCACTGTACCGATTTCTATAAATAGGATATCGTTAGAAAGGTATAATTTTCGGATGTCTGCGACAACAGATCTTTTTTTTATTTGGCCATATTTTTAGGGCCCTAGGGGCGAATTTTTTTTTTATGACAATAAATATCAATAGATGGCGCTAAGTGTCAAAAAGGACAACATTTTAAGATTCTATACGAATTTGGATGTGTGTTTCAAGCAGGATTTCAAGTAATATTTCAGAGGTGTTACAGCAATTTTTAGGTTTATTTTTTCCCTATAACAATTTATACAATAAATTTTATAAAATTCATCGCTACAGCATAACTTATTACAGAGATTTCAATAAATAGTTTGAAAACGTTACATTAACCTCAAACACCTAATATTGCCAAAAATAAAAAAAAATGGAGGGGGTATCAATACTTTTGTCCACCACTGTATATATAAATACTTTTATTTCAACTTACTTTTACACATTGAAGAGTATTTCTGTCCCAGATCTTAATTGTATTATCGCGAAGGCCACTAACAATCTTTTGGTCATCATATTGTAAACAATAAACACCTTTGCTGTTTTCACTGTGGCAATTTATCCGCTGCAGAACATGTCGTCCACATCTCCAATTATTTTCTATACTCTGTTTTAAAAGAGAATTTATTTTAAAAATACAATATTTAACCCCTAACAAGAATGTCAATTCATGCAAATTTTACCAGATTTCAATTATGTTTATCGAAATTAAAAAAATTACAGTTATATAAATATACAAAAAATTTATCACATTAAAAAAAATACATCAAATTTGCAACCTGGCCTCTGAAAGGAAACTTGTTGTCATTTTACTTCTTTTTTGTTTGATATCCAAAACAAATAAATAATTAAGAAAGACAACTTATAATAATTTATAACCATTGAAGCAACTGATTTTTGTTTATATTATACCTTAACTCCCACCATTTTCAAATATTCATTTTTTTAGTTTAAATGCCATCTCTGGAAGCTACTAGCTAAATTCTATGAACCAAAATTTGTAATATTTAAAAAAAAAATTTAATTTGCATATTTTTGAATTTTCGTTAATATTTCAAATAATATTAATTATAATGATGATAATATAAAATTTACAATAATTTACAAAGATAATGTTTTAAATTAGTTAAAATTTAAAACATTATCTTTGAAAATTACTGTAAATTTAATAAAAGCTTGTGACTTCAGCAGAAAAATAAGTTTATTCCTACAGAATGCATTAAAAGACATAAAAAAAAAGTACTTTTGAATATTTTGCAATCATCTTCAGTTTATATTTCACAAACAATATCATAGTTTTAAATTCTAAAGTACATAAAAAAATTAAAAAATTTTTAAACTTTTTCATAAACAGCATCAAAATAAGTTCTCTATTCGTATAATAATTTTTCATATACAAGTATAGTTAAATAATAAGAATAAATATGAGAATTATAGAATAAAAAATTTTAAATTATATAAGTAGTAATTTAGTCATAGCATATATATATATATTGTATATAGGTAAATAAAAAACGATCACAACATATTAAGAGTATATAGAAAACACTTTAATTTGTATATATATATACCATTATATAGTAGAAATAATTTATTAGAATCACTTTGGGACCAATCTATTTTGATAACAATAACCAATTGATTACTTTAAGCAGTGCATGACAAAAGAGTACAATTTTCAATTCTTTTTATTATTATACAATATATACTGTACTTATGTGCTTTATGTTATATACAGTGTAACCTCATCTCAAAGTTTTTGTTGGGACTCCTAAAAAAATATGGATACAGGAAAATGATGCAAAACTATATAAAATGAAACTAAAAAAAAATTAGATTAAAAGATAATGCTAATAATATTAATACAAAACACTATGACAGATTGACAAATACTTGTTGAACTTTATACTATATATTATATAATAAATTTAAGAGAAAAAATGAAATGAAATGATTTACACTTATAGTTAATGCTGCCAACTCCAGTTTACAGAAAATCACAAAGTATTAAAGCAATAGTAAGAAAATTCTTATATCAAAAATAATTTTTATTTTTTATTCCAATAAAGGGAAGTATAAAGTCGCTAAATCCCTATATCAGCAATTTTAAATTATATATTCTGTCATAAAAAAAACATTAAAAATCACCAGATCTGGCAACAGTAAGGCCATAACATTCGTAAGGACAAGATGTACGGTGAAACCACTTAAAGGCATCACAAAGTTTTGAAAAACAGTTATATTTGTTTGTATAAATTTATTAAATCAAAACCTTAAATCCATCTAGTATTTATTAATTAAAAAACGTATACAAATCAGATTATTCTACCTAAGTCAAATCTGCATTATTTTAAATAAAGGCCAAGTGTTTATCTTCAGATTTTCTCGTTTTTTGCCTAAATTTTGGTGAAAATGAAACAATAAATGAACAATTAATAAATAATATTGTTTATTTTAATACTAAAATATTGGTTAAATATATTATCTGCGATATTTTTTAGTTTTAAATAGATATTTTATAATGGTGTTTTCTGATGAAAATAATCGAAATTCTGATTACTATAAGCAGAGTTTTCATAATACAATATCCACAATTACAATAAGCAGCTTTTACTGTGTATATATATATATATTCACGTAAATATAGGTATTCATCAGTTTACAAATTTTTGATTTGACAAAGAACATAAATCTATACTACTGTTTCATTTTGCAAAGAAAAATTTTCATTTTGTGAAAAACTATTTGATCATCAATCAATTATCCACTTTACTGCTTAAATCAATGCTTTCCTTGCTTATTTTCTTCATTGACTGAATCATATATACCAAATTTACTCTGTGTACCACTGTTTTTAAGACAAAATTCACTTCTATTTTAACTAGAGGATCTGTTATCAAATCCAAAATTTGGCTTATACTGATAATATGAGTATCTATAATGTACTTACTGCATTTTTCAATGGTTTTGCAATTACAGTAAAACCTGTTAAGATGGACACCTCTCTATGTTACGACTTTCCTGAAACCCGAAAAATTGCCCATTTTTTACTGTATGTCCAAACTTCTACATCCGGATTCCTGGAACCTGACAAAACCCTATATTTTACTATATGTCCAAACCTCTATATCCTGGATATCTATCTTGTATCTTGAACAACTGTTTATAATAAGATGGACACTTTTTGCTATCTTGAACAACTGTTTGTAATAAGATGGACACTTTTTGATCATTGGTCGAAATAAAATCTTAAATTTTATTTAGGTTTAGATTATCCAAAATTTCAATCTTAAATTCATTCACTAAAAAATAAAAATAATAATAATAATAATAATAATAATAATAATAATAATAATACACAAAACACAAAATATGCCAGCACCTTTTGGTGTCCTGAGCAGGTGCTCAGCTCGATCGTATGTTGAGCCGGCCCTGGATGAGATTGGAAATTATTGTAATATTAGAATAATTAGCAGTGCAAGTTGTTTCTAAATTGATTTACCTACAGCAGCTGAGAGAACAAAGAACACTCATACATCACAATCGTCAGCCTCAAACAAATTAATCAAATGTAGTTGGTAATATTAGCCGTCACTTTGTGGAAACGATTCATCATGGAGAACAAAAACAATTTATACATAAATACTTATTTTCACAACCCAGGATTTTTGAATACAATATCATATTAAGACAAATTACCTTAGATTTTATCCGAAATCTAAGGTAATTTTATGACTTTGTTGTCAAATCCTGGGTTGTGAAAATAAATATTTTTGTGTAAATATGTACAACTGTTTTCTGTTTTCCATGATGAAATGTGCTCGATTTATAAGAGCTAAAATTAGCTGGTCACGTGATATCTGATTCTGGTGTCGCGCGTAGATTTCTGGTGATGTATAATATTGTAACACAATGTAACTTTAGATAGAGATAAATACGAAAAATATTTAAAAGATACATTGTAGTAGTACATTTATTTCCCATTGTGGGTATTACTGGATTCAAGGAGCCGATTTTCCTGATTTCCTGGGAAATTTTTCTCGGGATTCGGGAACGGGAAAACAAAAAAAAATTCCCAGGAACGGGCGGGAAGGAATTCCCACCTGGAAACACTACTCTTATCTATATATCATACAATAATTAAAATTACATTTAAGCATTAATAGAGGTTGAAGAACAAGAACACTGTTCGTTCCAAGTTCTAACAAATCCTTTGAGGAACAGAAAAGAAAACAAACCTAACAAATAAATAAACAATAGATATTTGCTCCTTTTTCCCCCTGCCCAAGTTTTCTTGGTCTTAGCAAAAACTTTTTGAAATATGCCAGCATGCCTCACAAAGAAATAAATTTGTATAAAAGTTTTTTCTTTTTAAGATTATGGCAAAAAATGTTTTTTTATTTAATATTTGTTTATCATAAATAAGTTTTATAATGCACATTTTATTTTATTTCATTAGTGACTCTGATTTCCCCTTCCTGAAACATCAAAATTCCCCACGAGGAGGAATTCCCCACTGGGCTAGCTAGTTTAGTTTTATGAAATTTATTTTATTTGTTCAGTTATTAAAATAAATTGTCAATTGCAAATATATATTTTAATTGATTGATCCTTTCAGAATATAACTTCAATTGAATTAAATATTTACATAGATTAGATTTAAATCTTTTAATCTGCTTAGTATTTTGAGATATGATCTGAATTCAATACTATAAGCTGTTTTCATGAACTATAGAAATGGATTCACAAAGAAATTAGTCCTTTCCAAAAATATATATTATTTTTAAATGCATTTGTTGCTGAAAAATTTCTTGAATGGATAACATTATAGTAAAAAAAAAAATCATTAAACTGAATTTTTAAAAAACTTTTGCACATGATGCATAAAAAAGTATTGCTTTAAGTTTCAAATTATGTTCTGTTGGTGGAAATAGAGATTCATTTGTATAGTTTGCTGATGCATTTTTAATTTATTCCTTGTTAATGATTATATTTTTTCATAATTTAAATTTATTACTCAACTTTTTCTTTCTTTTTAATTTAGAGATTTCACATCTATCATAAGAAATATTTCTCATTTAAGACAACTAATTATAAACCAGAATTTACTTGTATTTTTCTAACTTTAATTATTTAAGTACTGAAAATGTAAACAGATTTAATATTTTAATTAAATTTTTAAAACACTTTTTATTATATACAAATTTTTATATAATTAAAAAGAAAAATTCTATATTTTTAAATTTCAGTTATTGGGATTTCTTGATGGGTTCAATTTGCATTGTATTGTTGCTGCTTTTACGGGTAATTAGTTTAGTTTATTTAAACACTGTATTATTACAGTTAATCTTATGTGGAACTTAAACAATGGAAATTTGTCATTAAAGATGAAATCGTATTTAAATGCGTTCACAATTAATATGTTATAGTATTGATAAAAACATAAATACACAGGTATCAAGTGAACTCTTTGTTCTCAGCATTTCAAGGACAGAAAAATAAAAAAAGAATCAAAATTACCATTAAGTATAAGGAAACTGTTCGACAATATCTGGTGGACATTTGCTACAGGTAATTTTATTTATATATCATTAACAATGGTTTAATAAAATAAATTTAATAAATAATTATTATATTATAGGAAGAAATGCATTTCTTGTTGTTGTTTGTGCTGTTTTAGCATATTTATTGATTTCTTTTGATAAAAATGCCTTAACATTAACAAAAGAAGTAGAAGCTGGTCTTCCTTACATAACCATTCCTCAGTTTACTATAACTAATTATTACAATGAAACCCAAATGATAATACACAAATCATTTTTTGAAGTTGTTTCAGTAAGTATTCTGTATTTTAATAAAAATTTAACTGCATCTTCGTAATGCCTGTTTAATTTTTAGGATTTGGGTTCAGGAATTGTCGTGATTCCTTTTGTGTCTGTAATAGAAGCTATTGCTATTGCAAAGGCATTTTGTAAGTACTGTTTTCTATGCAGTGTTTTTTAAATATAACCATATAATTCAACAATAAATCACATTTTTAGCCAAAGGTAAAACACTAAATGCAACTCAGGAAATTATTGCATTAGGTATGTTACTAAATATTATTTTTACATACTTTTTGAATTATGTTAATTAAATTTTTTTGTAAAATCAGGGTTCTGTAATATTTTTGGATCATTTGTATCCTCTTATCCAACTACTGCCAGTTTTTCAAGGTAAATTGCTCTAAAATTCCATTATTTTTAAGATTTTGATTATATTTTAATATTTTATTTAAATTTTATTAGATCTGTGATAAATAATACTAGTGGTGTTAGAACACCTTTAGGAGGTATCTTTACTGGTAAGTAGTTCTGGATGTATTATTCAAAGATAATTTTCATTAAAATATATTTTTCAAAGCATACAATATTGGAATATAATGCACAAATTTTAAATTTTATTTCCTCAATTTTAAGAATTTTCTTCCATTTTAATTTCTCTATTTGTACAGGATGCCTTGTATTGCTTGCACTTGGTGTAATTGCTCCTTTCTTCAAATACATTCCTAAGGCTTGTTTATGTGCAATTGTTTTCTGTGCTGTGATTTTTATGGTCCATTATCAAGATGTTTTAATCATCTGGAGAACAAACAGTATGTTTTTCCACCAATGCTTTAAATTATAAATAGAAAAAATGAAATTTAAATACATGTCATTTTACAGAATTAGATCTTCTACCATTATTTGCGACTTTTATTTGTTCTTTTCTTTTGGGTTTAGAGGTAAGTTTATACTTCAATTTATATTTGGAAGAAACGTTGACGCAAAAACATTTAAACCAACAGTATCAACTATTTTTTTTTTTTCAAGCAGAAGACGGCATACGATATCGGTCTCGGCATTCCTGCTGAACCGCTCTTCCGATCTTTTTGTATAGTTTGGAATTCTTATTGGAGCAGGAATCTCTCTCTTAATTTATTTATATCAGCAATCACAGCTGAAAATGAATATTAAAATTGCACAGGTAAAATTTTTCCCTAAGAACTTTAGATTCTTTTATTGTGTAAATTATGAATTCAAATTTAGATAATTATATAATCAGACTTTTCAAATTTTTGTTGGTAACATCTTATTGATATGTGGATCTTAAAAAAAAAAGACTAAATTTATATAAATTAGTATGCCAATATTTTACAAAACATTTTAACAAATTTCATCTATTGTGCTTTACTATATTTTAATTTAAAAAATAGATTATTCTTCATTATGTATTATGATTTTATTAAATAATCCACAAAATTACTTTATTTCTATTTCTTTATTATCTATTACTTGTTGTTATATATATATATATATATAAAACAACAACAATGTATGTGCGTGCACCACAATAATTTTCTTTAACATGC
The DNA here is from genome assembly GCA_000484575.1 of Olivierus martensii. Lineage (NCBI taxonomy): Eukaryota > Metazoa > Arthropoda > Arachnida > Scorpiones > Buthidae > Olivierus > Olivierus martensii. Next base: position 20,177 of record AYEL01089325.1, on the reverse strand, counting down.
AGAAAGACTGTTTTGTTTTTGAAATTATGATCGCTCAATGTTGCAGTTTTTTTAGTTTTTCAAAAAATGAAACAAAAACATACTAGATAATACTTCATATTTTGTTAAGCTACTAGACAATAAAGAAAAATTAAGAAAAGGGCACAACAATAAAAAAGAAATGTCTAAACTTTTATGTCGGCCCGGATGGCCGCATGGTAAAGCTTTGGCGTACCACCCTGGAGGGCGTGGTAAAGCTTCGGCTTACTTGGGAAAGCTTCGGCTTACCACCCTGGAGGATCCGGGTTCAAATCCGAGTCAACACACCACCAATTTTTCAGGAGGGGTCCGGGCCCGGCCTGTTGAACTCCATCCTTCGGTTGACCCCATCATGGGTACTGGCCAGCCTGTGATGGGAGCTATAAATGGCCGCCGCCAGATACAGAATACCCCATGAGGATATGGCAGTGTAATAAAACTAACCTAACCTAAACTTTTATATCAAAAAAAAAATCCCCAAATACAGGTACCAAATATCTACTGAAAGATTGAAATTTGGAGATTGAATGAATCCCAAATTTTTTTTTTTTTCAATTTAAAATACCAATCTCATGCTTTTCCCCTTGTGGTGGAGGACAAAATTCATTCTGTCATAAGAGGTGACTAAACAATACTTAATTTTTGCTAGTAGGCTGCCACATTTCTTTGGCAGATTTTTTTCTCTTTCTGAATATTTTATAATTTTGTTTCATTTTATTTTTTTAAAATCATATAAGTCCCATTTAATTCATTAAAGCAAAACAATTTGTCAACTTCATTCCTTCAAAGAGTTATAAGAAGTATCATCAAAAATTCTTAAGATTTACTGAATTTTGAAACAATGAAAAATTATTTAGGACTTTATGTAGATGCCTAAATGTAGGTGCCCTTTATGTAAATGTCGATATTTTTCCCCCCCTCTTAAATATTTTAATTGTATATAATAATAATATGGAAAAGAAGAAAAGTTATGGAAAAAAGTTTTAATTATAACAAACTTCTGTATAGTAATTATAATTCACCATTTACTTAGGGATTACAAGATGCAAATAACTAACTAGCCAAATTGCCCTAGTGATTTTTATTTTTGAATTAATTGCCAAATTAATAATTAATTTATGCTATGTTGCCACCATTTATTGGATTAATAATTATATAAATTTATGCCAAAATAGCATCACCTGCTATTTAATAATTGAACTTTAATTTTTACTAATTTCCTGAAATTAAAAATTTGTCTTGGCCTGGAGTTGAACCAGAAACTTCGGGTTACCATCCCGACACCTTAACCAGTTAGACTACTAAGACGTCGGCAGATTTCCGATTTTGGGATGTATATAATTTAGAAATTAATTGGACTCTCATCAATAGCAGCACTCCCAAATTTGCTAAACATAACAGGCTCTCTTGGCAAATTGGTTATGTTTAGCTCATTTGGGAGTGCTGCTATCAGTGTGAGTCTAATTAATTTCTAAATTATGTGTGTCCCGAAATTGGAGATCTGCTGATGTCTTGGTAGTCTAACTAGCTAAGGCATTAGGACGGTAACCCAAAGTTGTTGATTCAACTCCAGGCCAAGGCATATTTTTTATTTTGAGAAATTAGTAAAAATTAAAGTTCAGTTATTAAATAGTAGATAGTGGCACTGTACCATAAAATACTTATTAATTTGGCAGTTAATTCAAAAATAAATCTTTGCAGGGATTTGGATAGTTATTTGTTCCCTATGGTGATTTTTGTAAATATCAACATTGAGGGGAATAAATTTACAAAAACATTTGTTTTATAAATTATTTATAAACAACATATTAACCAATAAAGTATTTATAGTTAATATGCATCTCGTGCAAAATTTTATAAAGGTAAAATAAAAATTTTTCAACAACAGATGGCCTGATATTTTTTAATTTGGATAAAAATACAATAGAGAGATATATTTTTTATCATTTTATGTTTATATTGTAAAATTATTCTATTAAAATGATGTATCTTTTTGTTGATTTTAATGAGTCTATAATAAATTATCCTTTTGATGCTTTTAAAAATAATGGGAAATGTAGGCTAGTGAGTCATTTAATGAATTGTTTAAAGACTATATTAAAAAAGTTCAAAATTGTAAGATTTTATTATTAAATGATGATTTGGTTAATCAAGCAAACAAATAATTCAACAAGAATGAAAAAGTACAAGTATACTGGAAAATTGGTTGTCAACCTATATATTAAATTTAAGTAGCAATGAATTTAATTGCAAGTAACTGTATAGTTTTTCATTAGTCAATATTCTAATTAAAATACAAATTGACATTAAGGTTTAATGATAATGTCAATTTTATAAAAATATTGAGACTGGCATACTTAACCAATATGAAACAATACAATAAATTTACAAGTTTAACATGAAAACTTTTTAAATTTTTAATATTTTTATAATTAATAATGTTGAACTGAAGTTCTGTATTTTGATTTTTCATAGTAAACATAGCAAACATATCAAAATAAGCATAAATTACATTATACAAATTTAATTATTATGTAATTTCTCTATGCTTATTTTGAACACATTAAATCTGTATTTCCTGAAACAGGAAGTTGCATCCATTATAGTAGTACTACAAAGTGCATACTATAATCAATTATAATCTTTATTTCCTAATGGAATTTCTGCAAAGCTATTTTATTATACACTAAAATATTATTTTAATTTTTTTAGTTGCCTGTTGGTGTTACATATATGTATATCAAACCAGATAAAAATATTTTATATCCTTCTGTAGAGTATGTATCATCAAAATTATCAAAAGAATTATTAGGTGAGACTCAAAACAGTTTATTTTTTAATAATTTGATCTTGAAATAATTCATTAAGTAATCTTTTTATCTTCAATTGGCAGTTGCAGAAAAATTGCCAGAAGTGATTATTTTTGATGGTGAATATATCACAAAAGCAGATTATACAACAGCAATGGTAAAAATAATATCAAAGCTCATCTTAATATCATAATCATCATAACTTTTAAAATTATACAATTTTTTTCTAGGGTTTCAAACATATTGTTGATTCTTTAAACTCCCAAAACATTTTGATGATCTTTACAAATTTAACTGTAAGTTTTTGTATTATGATTTTTATGATAATTGAAATCAACAACAATTATAATTAAAATATTTTTTTTTTCCCAGAAAAGTGTTGCAAACATTTTCCAAGGTTCTCGTCCTATTTATTTTCATAACTGCAAAACCAAATCGGAAATTGAATCCTGTATAATCCGTAAGTATTTTTCATTTTACATTACATTAAGGAAAATTTTTTTTTAAATGTACTAGATTTTAAACGCTTCTATTTTTCAGAAAACATTGTAGCTAAGAACAACAAAGAGAAGCGAGATGACTCTAAAAACATACCATTAAATGGAGTAGCAATGTCATCAAATATTTTATTGCTTCAAACAAATTCAAGAATAGAGGGTCAGACTGAAGATTCAGATCCAATAAGTCAATCACTTTTATCCAAAGTTAAAACTGAAGACGAAACTGAAGTTACTGTAGAAATGCATAAAAACTTATAAAAAAAAAAATTGTTCTAAAGAAATACCCATAAATTTTTAACTAAAACAAAAAGCTATATATTATATTTTGTATAATTTCAATAACAAAAGTGTATTTACAATGTATAAAATTTATTAATCCCACAAAATTTGTATTATTTTTGAGACTTCAGTTGTTATTTTTGTACAACTTTAAATATATATGTAGGTATTAATTGTACAATAATTACATTTATGCTATATCATATACATTTTTTTTTTGACAAATTGTTCCTATTAAAATAATTTTCATTATATATTTATAAATGAATGTCTACTGGAAAATTGTTTTAATACACTATATATGTATAAAATTATGACAATTTTTTTTTTCCAATTGGATTATCTGTTTAGAAATTTAGATATATATATATATAGAACGTTTGAAAAATACAGTAAATAGTTTGAATTTCAAAAATTTTACTAAGAATCAAGAAAAATTTATAAACATTTGAATGGGAAAACTTCATTCTACTAAAAGATTTAGTAAAATTTGTTATATATTGTTTGTTTACTGCTTATTTATTTGTATAAGAAGAAATTAATTTATTATGTATGGTATACAATAGATATCTTATTTTGATTTTATTTAATAAAAACTGAACGAAGAATGTCTAAACCAGGGGTTCTTAATCGTTTGATGATTCCAGACCCCCAATGGATTGTCCAATATGATCCTATAACCCTTTGTTCAGTAAACACACACGTTATTAAATTTAAATATTCACGTACTTGTCCAAATATAAATAAATACATTAAATAAAATAAATACCAGTACCCAGGAATCGAGTCTCATACCCCCAAGGGGTATGGATATCCCCCAATTAAGAACCCCTGCTCTAAACAATGGGAACAGATTTGTCATAAGCGTTACTATACCCCTGACAAGTGACCCTATGTATACATGCTCGAAAATAAGGCAATTATGCCTATCTCGCATATTCATCGATTTGGCGGGAACGTACAGTATATAGAAACAGAATATTCTTGATTCCTGATAGTGAATCCCGAAATAAAATATTTTCAATGTAGAAATGATATGCTTTTGGATAGTAGTAATATATGAGGTGCAGAACAGGCTAAAAGTCAATACAGGGAACAAGAAGGGATGAATGTTGACAGGAAGTTGAAAAATGATTCGAAATTATTTTTGATTTTTTTTATTCCTCAAATACTATTATCGCAACATTCACGAAAAAGTTAATCGTTAATCTGGCAGAAAGAGCATCAAGTTATAAAAAGGAAGCGGATATCTATTTTCAGTCCACATATTCTTATTTTTAGCTTGATACATCTATACAATGTGTATTTTGTTCTTTTTCAGTAGATTGTTTAGATAATGTTCAAAATAAGCAAATAACTGCTTCCGTTCATTTAATATAGTTCTGAATTAAAGTTTTTCGTTCTGTTCACTTTCTTATGCACAGATATATAAAACTGATCAGAGTTGACTGTCCTGAAAGCAAATTTTTCAATATTGACTTGTGCATGAGTTGATATAATTTATTTTCTGGCTTCTGGAAATTAAAACTATAGAGTTGAAAGTCAATTTATATTTAACAAGTTCGATTTTATAAATGAATATAAAATTTTCTCTTAAAGCTGACATAGATCCTTATTACATTATACAGTATTTAAACTTTTGATCTTATTGCAAAGGTGTTAAAATATTAAACATTAGATAAAGGGAAACTGTTTTTTATGCAAAGATGAAAATAACTCTTCTGATTAAAATGATATTTACCGCTTCTTTCGTCGAATTTAGGCAACAGCATTGAGCTGTGCCTTCTCCTAAGGATAACTAATTAACTTTGTAAACGATTTCAACCGTTCAGAAAAGTTGTATAACTCTCAAAATAAGAATCTCATACAAGCAAAGTGCGCCGGCTTTATGCTGATAGCAACATTTTATGATGTTTCCGTCATAATTTTTCAATTCTTTGTTCAAATGATATACTTGTTTTTCAATAATATACAATATTAAAAAATTTTGGGCATAAAGCATCCATAAACGACGTCACGCAGATAGGGGAGGCAAGGAATAACTGATTTATGACAATGTCGTAAAGAAGAGGCATAAAACTTTTGATGTCAAGCTATTAAATGGTTAAACTTTTTTTTTATAAAATGTATAACTTCTAATCATAGAAATATAAAATTTTTAATTGCTCGAAAGCATAATGTGAAATATTTAGAAATACATCTTCTATAAAATAGAAGATATATATAGTTCTAAGACATTTATAAACAGTTGTTCGAAGGATAATTTGTAAGTTTCATAGTACGATTGTAAAATAATTCTTATTTTCAACTGTTAGGTATTTTTATTATAATTTTTGCATAAAAATCGCAGAAAAAATTTTAAAGTACTTCATTCAGAAGTATTTTAAAATTTACTTTAAAATTTTAAAGGTGGTCAAAAACTGTTAAAAAATTATGTAGCTCCAATCTCCTAACGATGGAGATTGGAAAATTAAGTCAACAGTTTTGTATTTAAATCATTGGGAAATTGCGTTAAATTTTTTTACGCAACTTTCCATCATTTAATGATTAAGTATGGGCCATAACAAGCTTTAGCAAAGAGTTCCGTACTTCCAAATGTTTTTCAGGAAGAATCTCAGCCTGGTTTGTTAAATCCCATCTTCCATCTGGTGAATTGCGTTAAATTTTTTTACGCAACTTTCCATCATTTAATGATTAAGTATGGGCCATAAGCTTTAGCAAAGACTTCCGTACTTCCAAATGTTTTTCAGGAAGAATCGCAGCCTGGTTTGTTAAATCCCATCTTCCATCTGGAGGTTAATCTCATCAAGGGTGGCATTGCAATACCCAACACTGGGTGAAAAATGGTGTAAAACAACATAGAAAAAAGTCTTACTACAGAGCCTACATTCTTGAAAATAAGCACCTATACTATAGACAAAATATTATTTATATGAGGGAACGGCTCGGTCCGAATCCAGTTCCCTTATATAAATTTTCAAAAAGTGAAATTCGAATTTGATCCAGCCTATGTGCTATAGTTACTACGTTTCCACGATGATAATCCGGTTGGTTGCATTTTATTTAAAGTCACGAACGTGTGCAAAGAACAGGTTACAATATTTACTTTTTAAATGGAATTAGCTTGAAGATATTTTGAAAATCTACTTATTTAATATTGCTTATTGATGTAACTATCTCTCTGTTGGTAGTTTATAATCATTTTAATTTTTTCAGGGCTGGGGAGCTGGAGTCGGAGCCCGGAGCCATGGAGTCAGGAGGTTTTGGAGGAGCCAGAGTTGGAGCCAGAGCTAAGCTGATCATATTCAGTGGAGCCAGAGCCGGAGCCATTAAAATTTCTGCTGGTTCCAGCTCCTAACCATCTACCATATATACTCGGATATAAGCCGACCCCGAACTTTATAAATGATTTTTACAGATTTTCAAACTCTAGTTATGTTTTTATTATTTTTAAATAAATTACACTGATTGTCGGCCGAGGTAAAGCAGGATGAAAATAGGTCATCACAAGGAAGAATACAGAAAAATGAAAATATATCTCCCTTATAGTCGAATTTTCCATTATATCATATTAACATATAAATTGAGGCTCCTAAAATCATAAGACCTTGGGGGCAGCCGCCATTCTTGTCCCTTCTCTGATAGCCACTGAATACCATTGATTTCGACTTGAGATATTGTACGGATAAGTGTCCTCCAGCCTATTAATATCTTGAAAAAGAGTTTTATTTTTATTATTCTTAAAGACAATGACATATCACTTATGCCATTCTTCGAAATTGATCCGTCAATATAAATGTGTATATCTCTTATCACTAGGTATTTCATATTGATAATTGCTACCAACTCTCATTGCAGCATGTCCTTTAATGTCCTTATATTTTTCATTAACATCTTTTTGATATTCTTATTGGAGAATCTTGAGTTTATAAGATATTTCTGGAATATTTTCAATATTATTAGTAGTATTCTGATTAGTATTCACCAGTATTCCATCAGTTCAAGCTGTCTAATTTTTAGATTTTTTAATTTAATCAATAAATTTGCAATAATATATAATGGATACCTGGTAGTAAGTAGAGAGAGTCGACACCATAATAAGTAGATGTCATCCAATTATCTTTATAAATATTCAGTGGGTATGGCGGTTGTCTAATAGTTAGAATGTATTTTGGTGATTTATAAATATGTAAGCAATACAAATTGTATGAAAACATAAATACTAATATATTATATTTATTTCATTAAAATATTTACTAAGATATTATGTAGATAATAGACAATTAATAAATAATTTATAAAAATAACTTTAATTATTTCATTCTTATGTGCTATGTTTAATATAAAAAATTAATTTATAACATAAAATAATAAAAAGGTAAAGCGAGAAAAACAAAAAAAATCTACAATCAATTAATATTTCTTTAATCATTCCATGTTATTGTCTGTAAATAGACAAAAATATGTTAAACTTGATACAAGCATTACTGTAGGTAGATATCATTTGAAAGAGTGAAATTTCTCGATAAGAATAAGATGCATCCTGCAAATTGGGATCACCTAAGCTCATATTCAATATCAAATATAATCCACGAACCGAGCTGAATATACATTGCAACTAACATAAACCATCATTTCCTTAATACATAAAACATAACTAATATCGTAATATAGTGAATAGTGCTTAGCTTAGGAATCTGTTTTGATAAGAGCAATAATTATGTTTGCATTATAATCAGTATCTATAATTTTATATGTGTTCTTTAGCATCTTGAACAAAATATGGAATTTCTTAAGATTCAAATATAATGCCATTTGTATATCATGATATCATCATCCCACATGTATGCTAGGTGATGATATCATGACAATACACATACATAATCATGATGTAATCCTAAGTATGCGATATCATCTTACATATGGCGTCATTATGATGGCACAATGATGTAGCACCGGTTAACTTCACAAAATACAAAATAACTTCAAATAACATGATATCACATATAGGTAAAATGATTATAGATAATAATAAATAATAAATGATATACAAGGAACATGAAGTAACTATAGATATGATTAATTCTATATAAAAGAACAAAAACTGATTTTTTCAGAAATGCCCAAATTGCACATGCCTCCCTAGCTAGTTCATAATAAACTTTTAAAAAGATAATTTTCTCTTTAAGCGATTCATTATTATAAATCATACTCTTAAGAGAAAACTATAATTAACCAATTATTATAAATTTTTCTTTAGTACAGTATATTAAACATTATATAATCTCTTTTCATAAGAAAGGATAGCTTCTCGCGCTCCAGACCAAGAATGACAGCCTTGTAATCTGTACTGATAAGGAAGAAGTGGTCCTGTTAAACATGAATAAAACAACCATGGATCGCGAAATAACATCGAAAGAAGATTAGGTTTAACTCCTATATCATTGGCCAAATCATCCATATAAGTTTCCATAACTACCGTCTTATGCTTGTCCTTTCCAAATCTGGAAATTCTTTCTTTCTCTCACAATTCGCTATTTTTTCCCGCATTTTTTGTTTATCAGGCAATTGTATTTTACCTTGAAGCATCTGCACGAACCACAAAGCTTGCATTTCGAATATAGAAGTTAATCCTTTGGCAATTTCAACGAAACCAATAAATGCTAATGTGAAATGTTCGTGGTCTGGCGATATAATGCATTTATATAAATCTGAAGGATGAAACTTTCTCTGTAGGAAGGGAAAATCAATCTTGTATCCTGTAGCAAAAATAACGTCATCTACAGGAGTGACCTTCTCCTCTCCTTCAAATAAAATTCCATCTGAGGTGAATTGCTTAACGCAATTTTTGATTTTTATCATACCGTTGAGAAGGTAGAAAGATATAAGATCGTTTATTGTAGGAAGCGAATTAAGAACTCTTTGTGTTGGCATTAAGTTAAAAGGAGAAGTATTGAAATATTTTATTATTTCATTTTCTAGGATTGTTTTTGATATAAATCGAGGTAAGTATTGAAGAAGTAAAAGTTTTATCCGAGTAGTGAAGAAAGCATCAAATGGTTTGCCGTTCGGTCCCTTTCTTGGATAGAGCCACATTCCATTTCTTGAGCTCATATACACCTGAAAATTGTAAAAAAATACACAAATTTTTTCTATTACCATTTTTATTATTTTAAATTTAATTTAGAAAATTATACAGGGGAAGATGGAGAACAATGAAATATGAAGGCACAGTGAAACGCCACAGTTTTGAAATGTTTATTGCTGACTATTCAGAGGTGCTATCTGTTACAGAAAGTTGCAATTATAGTTTAATACACCACCTGCATTGCAAATGGCAGCCATCAGTTGAAGCTTGGTTTTGGAGCATGAATTGAAAAGTCATAAGAAAGTAAATTTTTGGTCATATACTTCTATCCATGTGGATAAATAAGTATATGTTAGGACTTCTATCCATGTGGATAGATAAGTATATGTTAGGTAAACATTGCAGTGACACTATCGCAAACAATGGATAGTACACTTACTTTACCAGTTGCTATAGTTTTCTATCTAGAATATATAAGCGGCATTTTCCAAAATGGCTATTGAAGTCTACATGGGGAACATTGAGACAGTTGTTGGAACTGTCTCTCTGTATACCAATAATATTTTTGGCAATTATTCTAGATTCAAACATTTGAAAAAATATAATTTTAAACGAACACTTGATCAGAGGCATACATTTCTCCAGCATTAATTTTAATATAATTTCTTGCAGCTAAAAAGATGCCACGAAATCGAAAGAGGTAGATAGTTATTGGCACTTTTTCTGATAACAACGCATTGGAACCAATTTGCATGGTTATAGAGGAAAGGATAAGTGTGAAAAAGGAGCATCAAAAATTAAATTAGCATTTCAAATGGTATCCAGATATGTGTTTTAAATTTAATTTAGAAAATTATACAGGGGAAGATGGAGAACAATGAAATATGAAGGTACAGTGAAACGCCACAGTTTTGAAATGTTTATTGCTGACTATTCAGTGGTGCTATCTGTTACAGAAAGTTGCAATTATAGTTTAATACACCACCTGCATTGCAAATGGCAGCCATCAGTTGAAGCTTGGTTTTGGAGCATGAATTGAAAAGTCATAAGAAAATAAATTTTTGGTCATATACTTCTATCCATGTGGATAGATAAGTATATGTTAGGTAAACATTGCAGTGACACTATCGCAAACAATGGATAGTACACTTACTTTACCAGTTGCTATAGTTTTCTATCTAGAATATATAAGCGGCATTTTCCAAAATGGCTATTGAAGTCTACATGGGGAACATTGAGACAGTTGTTGGAACTGTCTCTCTGTATACCAATAATATTTTTGGCAATTATTCTAGATTCAAACATTTGAAAAAATATAATTTTAAACGAACACTTGAAGTATATGTTAGGTAAACATTGCAGTGACACTATCGCAAACAATGGATAGTACACTTACTCTACCAGTTGCTATAGTTTTCTATCTAGAATATATATATGCGGCATTTTCCAAAATGGCAATTGAAGTATCTACATGGGGAACATTGAGACAGTTGTTGGAACTGTCTCTCTGTATATCAATAATATTTTTGGCAATTATTCTAGATTCAATCATTTGAAAAAATATAATTTTAAACGAACACTTTATCAGAGGCATACATTTCTCCAGCATTAATTTTAATATAATTTCTTGCAGCTAAAAAGATGCCACGAAATCGAAAGAGGCAGATAGTTATTGGCACTTTTTCTGATAACAACGCATTGGAACCAATTTGCACGGTTATAGAGGAAGGGATGAGTGTGAAAAAAAGCATCAAAAATTAAATTAGCATTTCAAATGGTATCCAGATATATGCGCAAATTTAAAGCTGATCCACATGCAAGAATGAGATCAAGATATGATATGAAAAATATATTCACTGAGGAACAAGAAGAATCACTTCTTGATTATTTACTCTATCAGAGCTAACATTGGTAAAACAGCCAAAGTGTCTGTAAGAAACAATAACGACTTTTGTCTCAATGAAGTCCATTTGCTTGGAGCACAGTGAGACATGGAAAGATTTTTGGAAGATAAAATACCTATACTTGCAGTTTGCTTTTGCATCAAAATATTGCTAGTAGTAATATTTGGATACAAAAGATGAATATACTAAAGCAATGAATTGAAAATACAGCTGGAAATATTCAGAATACAGCTTATTATTTTTTTGTCTCTCATTGTTCTCCATCTTCTACTATCACTACACTATTATATAAATTTCACTGGAATTTATCGATTTTTTTAATCAGCGATCTTTAACATATAATTAAATATGATTACAGTATTTATTTTACAGCTAATTAAGGATATAGGCCGAAATCTGTATTATTATTAAAAATCAGATTTGAAGGGAAGCATTTAATAAATTAAATTTTCATTTATTGTGGAATATTTTAATGGATAAATATGCGGTATTTCTTTTACATATAATGTTAAACCTCGTTTCAGGAACAATTCGGTTTACGAACAAATTTTTTGAACACCATCTTCCACTTACGTGTCAACTCTCCTCTATACAAATACAGATTATTAAAAATCAGATTTGAAGGGAAGCATTTAATAAATTAAATTTTCATTTATTGTGAAATATTTTAATGGATAAATATGCGGTATTTCTTTTACATATACTGTTAAACCTCGTTTCAGGAACAATTCGGTTTACGAACAAATTTTCTGAACACCATCTTCCAATTACGTGTCAACTCTCCTCTATACAAATACTGTAAAACTAAATTACATTTTGGTCTATATTTGATGTGCTTATTGTTGTGTTTATATTTTTTGTGAAAGATTTAATAATTTCCATTGATTTTCTGTGTGAGAAGTTACACAAAGTAATATTGTAACAGTTTAAATAAGCAATCAGCTGGGGTCCAGGATCGGATTATTCCATTTTACATCAATTCCTATGAGGAAAACAGTTTCGGTTTACGAACGACCTTCAGAAACGAATTAAGTTAGTGAACTAAAATTTCACTGTATCAGGAAAACAACAATATTCTAAATATTGATTAATATATAAAATTGCATTCAATTCAAAGTGATTTATAAATTATTATCATATACCTCAACTTTCTTGTTAAATGAAAGTTTAATTTCAAAATTAATTGAAATTGTTCATATTATTTTATATATCAATTTAAAAGTTTCAAATTAGTCCTTATTTTTAAACCAAATAGGAAAAACAATATTATTAGTATTTAATTTAGTGATTAATAAAATATTTCCCGAAAGTGTCAAACGTGAAAGTTTGAATTTGAAAAAACGATGACGATACATCATTATTCACGATTTTTATCATTATATAACGTTATAATGAAAATCACAAGAAAATAATGTTACTGCTAATTTAATTAAATTCAAAATTAGTGATTAATAAAATATTTCCCGAAAGTGTCAAACGTGAAAGTTTGAATTTGAAAAAATGATGATGATACATCATTATTCACGATTTTTATCATTATATACCGTTATAATGAAAATCACAAGAAAATAATGTTGCTGCTAATTTAATTAAATTCAAATTGTAAGTACATATTTATTATTTTTCTTTTAAATTTAAGCTTCGTTCTCTACGTTTAATACTTAAAAGAACGTCGATTCAAAATAATAGAATCTACTTATATAAATTAGTTTTTGCTAAATGTAAAACACTATTTAATTTTTTATCAAAGAAAAGAGAATTTGTTTCTATTCTATGATTATTCTTTGCTTTCAATATATTTTAAATTACAGAAATGCAGATTGTTTAATTTTCACTTACCGTCTTGGCCACACCACACAGATCAACTGCCACATCTGAAGCGGAATTACCCGCACCTACAACTAGAACTCTTCTATTTTTAAAATTAGATGCATCTTTATAATGCCAGGAATGTATTATACTACCCTTAAAATAGGTAGTATAATACATTTACTACCTATTTTAAGGGTAATAAATAGGTAGGAAAAGAGTCCAGGAAAAGAGGGGATAGAAGGATTACTATTATGTCCTGTCAAACCATTACTGCATCGTAAACGTCTTCTTCGGTTTTCATCGAATCGAGACGTAAAGCTGTTACTTTCCATTTTCCACTTGTCTCGAAATCATCCTCTTCTTCTATCATCGTCACTCTTCTACCAAATCTTATATGGCGAATTAAGGAAAACTTCTCTGCGTATAAATTAATATATTCGTGATTCAAAAAATGAGGCATGAAAACGGGAAAATTTCTAGGTGGAGGAAAATCACTGAAGGCGCTCATTTCCTTACTAGTGTTCATCACAGTCATCTTACTTACAGACGGTACATTCGGGATGTTTTTCTCACGATATTTCCATAAACCTCCGATATCGTTTGAGATTTCATAGCACACCACTTGTAGACCTTCTTCTTTACACGCTTTGATTGAAACTAAACCACTAACCCCTGCACCAACAACAGCAATTTTCTTATTTGAATTCATAATAACTCGATCAGAAGTTGTGAGGGTGTTTCAGAAAACTTTTTTATTTTACGGTTTGTTAAATTATCATTCAACAAAAAGATAATAAGTCAAGGATTCTAATTGGATAAGATTTTAATCTGCTGTTTTTATCTCGACTGTTTCATTTGTGGATGTCCTTGTAATTTGTATAAAATTCGATATTTAATTAACTTATATTTTTTGAGTCTCATCTAATTATAATTTATATTATACTTACATTTAATTATCATAATATCAAATCAAAATTCAATTATTTTCTATCGAAACAAATTAATTAAGAGGACTAAATTGATTACATGATTATTTCTAGTATTTAATTTATTTACGAAAATTTAAATATGATCAAATTTACTAACTCAACGTATAATGATATTCGATTAAACAGACTATTTCAATTTATCAATCTTATCCTTGGGATCCAATAACCAAGTGAAGTCCTGCATAAAAAATGGAAGAGATTTTCTAAATTTCGTAATTTACTTTATTTAACAGATATCAAAAATCTAAAATATTATAGTGAATGGTGCAGCGAGGAAAGAGAATAGCAGATATCCGATCATGTAAATCGTCTTGTCAGAGAGACTATATTCTATACAAAAAAAAGAATAAAACTATAAGTTATATTAGAGATAACTTGTGTCAATCTGCTGGCATGTGATAAGTATTGCTTAATTGATGTATTACTGATTGAATTGCTGATAAATTAGTTTATCACTTCAATTATGTATAATTGTTGAAATCATGTGTTTGAGAAGATGAAAATTTTAGAGAGAGAAAAAAAAAATTATTTAAAATCGTCAAAAATTCATCGAAATATACAATTCAATTTTTATTTAAAATAAAAATTAATTAACTTTGAATTAATTTTTTTAACTGACGTTATATTTTCAAGTTAATATATTAATTTTTTTAACTGACGTTATATTTTCAAGTGCCTATATAAACGCTTTTTGTAAAAATATTACTTTAGTTTTTTAAAAGAACGAAAAATTTTCAACAAATTATTATATAAAAATCAATTTAATTAATTTTATTAAAAAAAAATTGATTACGATTCACTTAAATAAATATAGACAATACAAAAAATTTATCATAACAATTTAAAATTAAAAAATATTTTCAAATGAAAAATAGAACTAAAAACGATTAATATAAAATATTTATTTTCGACAAATATTTCAATATGCGGAACAAAACCAAAAATGATACAAGGAAATAAAATAATCAAAATGTCTCGATTTGGAGTTTGGTCATCCGTCACAACAAATGCAAAATCTGCAGTGAAATTTCAAGATTTTTATATATTTCTTATCAATTTACTTAATTAGCTATCATTATTATTCTATTAAAACATTTCTGAGCTTCCCAATATGTTGAAGCAGGAATTGAGAGCAGTTACACGTCTCTCTAGACGTCCTACATGTGTTTAATAGAGTTACGGCCAATCCATACGAATGAAGGTTTGATCCAGAAGTACAATTTTTCTGGTTGTTATCGTTTCGTAGAATAAAGGGATCTCCAATTGCATCTACATAGACACTAACAAATATATGGGTGAGTCTAAGATTTTATCCCATACTTTCTGGCATTCGTGTTTCCTCTATGAAGCACATCTATATAAGCATATCTGTGCAGCTGAATTTTTCTGGTTGTTATCGTTTCGTAGAATAAAGGGATCTCCAATTGCATCTACATAGGCACTAACAAATGTATGGGTGAGTCTAAGATTTTATCCAATACTTTCTGGCATTCGTGTTTCCTCTATGAAGCACATTTATAAGCATATCTGTGCAGCCGTCCAACAAAATGCCATCCCAGACCATCATAAGTGTCACTTTCTTCAATAATAGAGTAAAAATAGCGCGTCCCTGATCTTTCTAAATCAATGTATGCCCGGAGTCGCATTGCAGAGCAAATTTGGACTCATCTATAAACAATATAGCAATCTCTATTGGTTTCAGTTCATTTGACATGGCATCGTGTCTCTTTTAAATGTTAATGAAACCTTTCTTCAATAATAGAGTAAAAATAGCGCGTCCCTGATCTTTCTAAATCAATGTATGCCTGGAGTCGCATTGCAGTGCAAATTTGGACTCATCTATAAACAATATAGCAATCTCTATTGGTTTCGGTTCATTTGACATGGCATCGTGTCTCTTTTAAATGTTAATGAAACCTTCTGTGAAAAGTGGAAGAAGAAAAATCGCAGGTGTGTTGGAATAGCATTCCTGGTTCTTTGAGCCGATAATCGAAGACATCGATCAGCTATTTGTAATAATAACTCTTGGTCTTCTACTGCTGTACTTCCAGGATACTGTTCGAGAATTTTGAATTGACTCCACAAACTGTTAAGCACAATACGACTAATAGTTAACATCTGGTTACTTCTACCTGACTTTAGTTTGTTTCTAGCCTCCCAATTGTTCTTCGTTTCAATTCATCGGTTAAATAACATCTAATTAACATATTCTAAAATTCTGCTATCTGATTTCTCCTCTTTCACATTTCAAAGTTGAACTGACGAGCAACCTTTACAAGGCGACTTTTATGATGCAGTTGATTTTCATATACAGAAGACTGCAGAAATAATTTGCATACTTTATTCTTATTCATCATTGCACTCTATGTAACTTGCATTAATTTCGTGTCTATCCAGCTATTTTATATTTGAATTATTGCTATTTTTCAGATTGTTCTTTAATTTATGAAAATCAATATATATTCAGACAACGCTAGGCATCTATTTTGGTTTCTAATCAAATAATTAAGAGCAAAGTATAAATTCCAATCTATAAAATAATCAAATTTACATAATCATTCGAATAAACTAAACATCTGACCAAAAATTACCTTGAACTTTCAGTACCTTATTGATTCAGTCCTTAATATCCTAACTTCTATTCATAATATTTATTAAATAGAATTTTCTTTTGACATCATTGTAGCATTTTTTTTTTTAATTTTCTTAGAGACAGTGATAGAAATAAATATCCAAACTTCATATTAAATAATAATTATATTATGAATAAATTTTTATCTTATTTTTAATTTCCGAAATTTTATCAAACAATTTTCTATAAATTCTTATATAGAGAGATAAGATTCATAATGTTTATATATTGAAAGAATTTATATCACTTTTATCATTAAAAATATTATAGTTACCGTTAGGCGAATGAATTTTTATCTTATTTTTAATTTCCGAAATTTTATCAAACAATTTTCTATAAATTCTTATCTCTATAAATAAAAATTTATAGAGATAAGATTCATAATGTTTATATATTGAAAGAATTTATATCATTTTTATCATTAAAAATATTATAGTTACCGTTAGGCGAATGAACATTTATATTTGAGAACTAGTTTTTAATGCTGAGATTTATTTATTTCTTAGTTTACTTTTCACGAAGAAATGGAACTTTTTGACTTTACAATTCTGTTCATTTCAGTCAGGGCTATCCGCCTGTCGGAAACCGCTTGTAATTGATCTAGCGGGCTTCGCGGGCTCGCGGGCATCACAATATTTATATTTGAGAACTAGTTTTTAATGCTGAGATTTATTTATTTCTTAGTTTACTTTTCACAAAGAAATGGAACTGTATGACTTTACAATTCTGTTCATTTCAGTCAACATTATGGTTTTATTTTCATTTTCAAGTAGTGATTTCGTGTAGCAGCCAAATCAGACGGTCTCTAATTGGTATATTCAAATATATAAAATGTTCTTCAGTATGCAGTATTTATTTTACAGAAAGCATATTTACAAAATGCTTAATTTTTAGTTTGAATAATATAAAAATTCAATTATTTGAGGTATAATAACAAATTGATTTTATTTAATTTTAATAAATACTATTTTTAAATTTAAAAACTTATAAATAAATAATCTATATGCAGAATACTCACTTCAGTATGCAGTATTTATTTTACAGAAAGCATATTTACAAAATGCTTAATTTTTAGTTCGAATAATATAAAAATTCAATTATTTGAGGTATAACAACAAATTGATTTTATTTAAATTTAATAAAAGCTATTTTTAAATTTAAAAACGTATAAATAAATAATCTATATGCAGAATACTCGTCCTACAAAAAATACATCCTATTGCCAAATATATAATGCAATTATTCCTCCACGAAAATGTGTGACATTAAATGAATCAAAATATTGCGCAAAAGAAGTATTTATTTCTTGCCATAAAATTAAATGTCATTAAAATTTTTCACTAAATATCAATTAATTTTTTTGAAACCTAGCAAATGTTTAATGTATTCACCATGGGTGATGACACGGCACACATCAATACGATAGTGTAATTCATGCCACACGTGCATTAACATGAGGCTGTTGATATTTTCTACCACTGCGATGATATGTTCCGTTAAGTCTACAATATCACGCGGCATCAGCGGGACGAAAGCCTTGTCTTTGATATAACTTGCCACACGTGCATTAACATGAGGCTGTTGATATTTTCTACCACTGCGATGATATGTTCCCTTAAGTCTACAATATCACTCGGCATCAGCGGGACGAAAGCCTTGTCTTTGATATAACCTCACAAAAAGCAGTCATACTGTGTGAGTCAGGTGATCTTAGGGCCATAGCATTGTGTGTTGGTCATTTCTAGATGCACATCTTATCCAATGCCTTGGCAGCACTGTATCCAGATAGAGACTAGACTGGATGGCCGCGTGGTACAGCTATGGCTTACCGCATTGGAGGATCAGAGTTTCACACCTCCAGTTATCCAGGAAGGGACCTGGGCCGGCTTATTGAATCCCCATCCTTCAACCATCCGGTTGACCCCAGCTATGGCTTACCGCATTGGAGGATCAGAGTTTCACACCTCCAGTTATCCAGGAAGGGATCTGGGCCGGCTTATTTAACCCCCATCCTTCAACCATCCGGTTGACCCTATCATGCGTATTGGCCAACCTATGATGGGCTTTATAAATGGTCGCCGCCAGATATAGTATATCCTTCATGCGGTATGGCTGCTTAACCAAACTAAACTAATCCAACCATAGCGTGTACCGCGAGATTGTTATATAAAAGACAAACAATCTGTTTACACTTTTATTTTAATTCACGATCAATATTTAAAAAAGCAAACTCTACTTACAGACTTCTTTTCAAATAGATAGTTCTTATGTTGAAAGCACTGACAGACTGCAATGTGTATTTAACATTTCAGTTTTTTGAGTTTTTTATTTAAAATAATAATGAAAGCACTGACTTCTTTTCAAATAGATAGTTCTTATGTTGAAAGCACTGATAGACTGCAATATGTATTTAACATTTTTAAGTTTTTATTTAAAATAATAATAGGTTTCCAATTTGATTTGAATAAAGGTTTGCATTGACATGAATATTTATTGTTTAATATGTTTATAAAAAATTTTGATTTTATGAATCTCTCTATATTGGACATGAAATCAGAAATGTTTTGAAGGAACCAAATATGTCCAACATAGAGAGGTTTCAATATATATATCTAACAATTAACAATTCTATAAAAATTAATTAAAAGTCAATTTAAAGATACAAGTATAAATCTACATAAATCGAGGTTTTTCTTAAAAGTTGTTTTTAAACGCATATCGATACTTTTAAAATGATGTTACTTTTATTTAATTAGATAAAAGTACAGTAAGATCCTGCTTAATGCTGCTGCGTTTCACGCTGTTTCGATATAACGCGGATTTTTTTAATTCTATATTTTTTATTGATTCACTTTGGCGCGATTTTTCAAAGCATTATATCACATAAATCAGAAATTGCACGAAGATAGGGAAGTTCGAATTGAATAGACTAGAACACTGCTCTGTCACCGAGTTGCTCGAGTCGGCCGGATGGCCGCGTGGTAAAGCTTTGGCTTACCACCCTGGAGGATCCGGGTTCAAATCGCAGGATCCCGGGTTCAACGGGCCGGGTCCGGGCCCGGCCTGTTAAACCCCATCCTTCAACCATCCGGTTGACCCCATCACGGGTGTTGGCCAGCCTGTGATGGGCTCTACAAGTGGCCGC